>JADBJO010009459.1:2500-5000 GCA_016801955.1 Conus betulinus | reverse complement strand
TCCTTGAAAATGTAATAGACTCTTCACTCTGTATACTGAATGATGGTAGTGTCACCCGAATCCGGATATTTATATCATCGGGCTTCAGCGATAGACCTAACTCTCATGTCGGCTGCAATCGCTCCCAAGTTGTCAATGGGACACGTTTAAAGACTCCCTACGCAGTGATCATTTACCAATAGTTATTTCCATCAAAGTAAAACACACTATTTCTGATCTTACAAAAGATCAAATCCTAAAATTAACTACAACAAAGCTGATCGGGATAGATTTGAAAACATAATTTCTATTTGCAATTGCGAGGAGATGATGTTGATGATGTTGATACAAGCTACATGAAATTTGTTGATACTGTTTTGCGTGCAGCTGAGCTTTCAATCCCTAGATGTAATCCTGATAAAACAAGAAAATATACAGGAAATGTTTGGTGGAATGTTTCCTGTGAAGAAGCAAAGAGAACAAAAAATGGAGGCTTATAAAATGTATCTAAAAAAAAAAAAACAGATCCAGAAAAGATTGCTGAAAAAAAAGCAAAAAATCACAGTAACAGAATGAATGAAAAGGCAAAGGAAGAATACTGGTCAAATTTCTGTGAAAATGAGGTTCAAAATCACAAAGATCTCCAGAAAACTTTGAAAAAAAAATAAAAGAAATGAAAAATGGGATAAGTCTTCCTGGGTACCCCTTACAATTGGGAAATAACAAATTTCCTTCCAATTTTCGAAAAGGCTGAAGCATTTGCAGATGCATTTGCAAAGAACAGTAACTTTGAAGGCCTCTCAGAAGAACATAAACTGCTTAGAGAAAAAAATAGACGAAAACGAAGACAATGAAAAAAAGTCGCAATAACAATCACCATACAAATGCTCCTATTACTTTTCAGGAAACAAAAGATGCAATTTCAAACCTTGGATCAAAGAAAAAAAATCAGTGGGACCAGATGCAATTTCCAATGAAATGATAAAGCATTTACCAGTTAAATGTAAAACTTTTTCTAAGTTTATTTTTTCAAAAATGTTGGTTTGAAGGGATTCAGCCATCTTTATGGAAACAATCTACTGTTACCCCTATTCCGAAGGAGGGAAAGTCAAAATCAGATAAAAATAATTACAGACCTGTCGCTCTTACATCACATGTGGGGAAAACTGATGGAAAGAATAATTCTAAAAAAAAAAAAAAGGCTTGAACACTTCTGTGAAAGAAATGGTATAATACCAATACAACAGGTGGGTTTTAGAAAAGGCAAATCATCAGTTGATCATTTAGTGAAAATTACCCCACAGATTAAACATCAGTTTTCACGTAGGAAAAACGTAATTGCCACTTTTTTTGACATTAGAAAGGCATATGACCAAGTTTGGCATTCAAAACTTCTAAACAAACTCAGATCAATAGGTATTTCAGGCTGTATGTATAACTATATAAAGGCATTTTAAGTGAAAGAACGATACAGACTAAGGTTGGTAATGTCTACTCTAATCAAAGAAGAAAAAGAAACACCCAAAGGTGCTGGGGAGGACCCAGAGAAGCACTGTCCTCACCTGCCTTTAAAAGCAGTCCTGTACCACCCTGGGAGGCCTGCGCTGTGTTGACAATGGGTACAGGCACGCGCAGGACACTCCATTAAGATATCAAGGGACATAACTGCTCCTGAACAGAGGTAAATCAGGCTACAGGATGCAACTCGTAACAACCTTAAAGTAGCATCCCCATGGGTGTACCAGCCCGTGCAGAGCCCACCGGCGAAAAAAACACTACCCTCCAGCTACCGAGCACACCCCACAGACCCAACCACCCCTGCCCACAGACAGATGAAGACAGTGCAACTCCAGACACAGCCAAGCTTTCGCCATACGGTCTTATGTGCCCCCTCAAGAGAGAATCCAAAGTTGTAGTCTTTCCCACTGTCAACAGGACTTTCCCTGTGGTCAGTGGGTCTTTCCTCACCTTCACTGGACCTTTCTCCAGGGTCAGCCTAGTTAAGGCAAAGAAGAAAAAGAAACACCCGAAGGTGCTGGGGAGGACCCAGAGAAGCACTGTCCTCACCTGCCTTTAGAGCAGTCCTGTTCCACCCTTGGAAGCCTGCGCTGTGTGACAATGGGTACAGGCACGCGCAGGACACTCCATTAAGATATCAAAGAACGATACAGACTAAGGTTGTAATGTCTACTCTAATCAAAGACGTATACAGATGGGAATCCCACAAGGAGGTGTAATAGCCCCGATCCTTTTCAACATTTTGATGCATGATCTTCCAAAAGTGGTCTCAAACAATGCTAGTACAATATGCGGATGATATTTGCATATGGATGAAAGTTACTCTAAAAAAGCTTACACCGATTAGATCAATTAACTATATTAAAAAGAAATATCAAAATGAACTAGACAAAATCAGCAAATACATGATTAAAAACGGATTAACCCTTTCACATGAAAAAAAACGCATATGGTTCTGTTCAACTCTGGCTATGATCCTAAACCTCTACCCTCTTTTCAGATA
>JADBJO010009458.1:65000-83249 GCA_016801955.1 Conus betulinus | reverse complement strand
GATTTCTTCCTACAGCGGAGGTGTCTGATGCATGCTGCCATGCAGATATTCCAATATTTTGGTAGCAGAGTCTCCAGGCTGCGAGGACTCAGCAAACTGCTTCATGAGGCATGGTCTTGCTGATGCTTATGCAAAGGTTCTCTAGTTCATGCTACACTGGGACTCCTTGGTCTTACAGCATACCATCTTAAACTCTGTGTCCTCACCTTATGCCCTAGCTGAATTCTGTGCACAGAACACTGGGTAAGGACTAAGCACCTGACCAGGATCAGATGTGGTTTGAACTCGGGAGTCTTCAGGGCACCTTGCTTTGAGGGTTGGTCTGGAAGTATGGCTTTCCACAGCACGGATCACAATGAACGAACAGACCGAGTAGCCACAGTTCTTTCTCAGTCACTGTTTTCTCATCATAGACAGGAAGGCCACAAGTCGTGGTCTGCATGCGGACTGGCACTGAGGTAACAAAGAGAATAGGTTGTTCCTTGCTGGATTGGGGTGTCTTTGATGGTGGATGACAGTTTTCATCGACCTCATTTTTTCATCCAGTGTGGAGAATAATGTGACAGCCTGTGCACTGACAAGGATGGTGGGACTAGTGATGCTTCTGACGCAGAAAGTCAGAGCCTCTCTGATCCACTGCTGCCTGGTACTACCGTCCCAAGCAGGCTGTTCCTCACTGCAAGCCGAGCACCGTGCTCACTAGGCGTACCAAAGCTCTTTCCCTTCCTGAAAACTATGTAATCCTTCTCTTTCAGGGTGCCAGACTTTGTCAGCCATGTTCCTGAAAGATCGCTATGCCCACATTCAGACTCTTGACCTCGTCCTTTATGCCAACTGTTTTGATAAGATCGCTTATGTCATGAACAATGTCAGACATGCCGGTCATCATTGTCCTGACATTCCAGCTTCCCAGTTTCAGATCTGAACTGTTCTCACGTTTTGTTGATTGGTGGGATCATAACAGTGTGCGGTTCAGATGGTTCCTTATCCTCATGTACCCAGTGATGGTGGCAGACCACAATGGGGCAGCTTCTTGCTGTCTAGAGGCATGTTTGAGATGGGGAGAACTGTCCGGTAAGGTCGTCTCCCTCCATCAGAAACAGCCCCTGTTGCCACGCTTTATGCGACTCGAACGATGACGTCTTACCATTAACTGTTGTTTCCTGTGTTGTTCCCAAGCTGAAAGTGAATGCAGAATGCCCTCTCCAGATCATGGACAGAGATCTGCTGGTGGGTGTCAACACACCGCACGCATCGGTCACCAACACAAACACAGCATGTTCACTCTACACGCACGGTTCTCTTCCATTCAATCAAAGGAGAGACTGCAGAATCAAAGATTCCAATTTCTGTGTGTTTCCTTTACCGTAACAGAAACAAAGAATATCAAACTAACTATCAACATTAAGCGAAAATACAATGCGCGTTTTCCCTGACCAGTTTTTACATTTATTTTCATTAAAGATCTCCAGCAAATTCCCTCTTGCTTTCTTTTTGAATGCACATCACGTAAAACGTTGCATTTCTGTTTCTTTCTATGTGCAAAATGAAGTCGAAGTAAAAATTCTTTTTCTGAAATGAGGATCCACCAGAGGGTTGGATGCGGAGGTCTTCTAGAAAGAAATCCTAAGTCCTAGCGTTTTGTGTGTGAAAATGTGATTTTCGTTATTTTTTTCTGTTCTTAAGACATTATACAATAAACATGGTTACACATCATACTCACGAATTCGAAGCATTCCCTTCCCAGCATATTCCTACCTACAGTTGGGGGAAAAAACGACTTGCGGTTCTGTGTGTGTTTTCCTGTAAACCAATAACAGTTTCACAAAATGCTTTTTATCATTTACTTTGTCTTCTTATCATATCAACATTCGTGACTTAGTCATCTACATTCACTTATAGATAATTTAGCTTTTCTCTTTATTTATCTATTTAACCCCAGCTGGCAATTTATGCGGAGGGAATCAACGCTATACGAAATCAATAGTAGACTGTCTGCAAACCACATCGATGACCACACACCGGTCGTCAGGAAAAAACCCAAGTTTTACTCTTCAACGCTCAAGGTCGGAAAAAATATTGGTCAATCAATTCTTGACCTAAGTCAAGAGAGACCATCTAACTCATGTCCCACAGTTTGTCATCTCCTGGTCTGCCATGAAGATCGGGAACACACCGGTCCTACAAACAAGTGAACTTCTCTCAACCATCAGGCGCCTCAGCGTCCAATCGAATGAACAATAAGGAGAGGATAGGAATTTAAAGCACTGTTCACACACATAGTTAACATTGTGGCCACACTTCTATATTTCACAATCTTTCTTTTTTTCAAATTCTCCACCTGTACTCCTCAACATGAAAGTTCACTTACGTTGATGTCCAGTCCATTCATACGGCATTCTATGGGCCATGACTAGACACACACCTCAAGTCATCACAGTGATTGATATGAAGTCGGATGTCAACCTGGGCCATGTTGGATGGGAGGACTGGCTGATGTCCATGCAGCAGGTCCCCATTCTCCACGCCTCAGGTGGATCCACGGGAACAGCAGCTGTCACAGTGTGTCACAGACACAACAAGGTTATGACACATATATCATTACGGCTGATTATGGTTTGAGCTTAAACCATCTTTTATCTGACCTAGCATATGGTGCCATCATCATCTGTTCCTCTTCATTCAGTTATGGACATATAAATCTCCGCTTCAAATTGGTAAGTCGTCTTTGCAGAGCACTTCAATTGTACATTGTTTACATAAGTTTGGGTTGGGTATGGCTTTCTATAGAGATAGTGCCATCGTTGATTTCAGAATTAACTGCTTGCATCTGGAGCTGTTATTCAGGAAATGAGTTTCTTACATAACGTGAACTGGTTTCTTTTTTTCTCCTCTCCTACTGTTACGACTGCTCATATTCATCCTTTGTTTTCTCATCTATTTAGTTGATGCCTGTTTTTATCATCTAACTGCTGTTGTTTTTTTCCCCCTGTATTTTTCCTGTATTGTTATAACTGTCTGTTTTCAAACTGAATGTTTTTTTTCTTCAGTTTTAAATGTTACAGCTGTCTTTTTTCATTCTTTGTTCTGTATTTACCTGTTGCACTGCTTGTCCTGTGTATATCCTTTCCTCTGTTTTCATCACCTCTTTTGCCGTTGCCTCTGCATTTCTTATTTTTATCTCCCCTCTTTCACTGCTATTGCTGTACACTGTGATCGCGGGTTACTTTCTTTCCTCTTTTTGCTGTTACTGCACGAAACAATCTCAGTTATTCTGCTACTGACACTGCATAATTCAATCCTATGTTGTGTTTTCTCAAGTGTATAATTGTTGTAGCAGTACATTTTTCTCCTTTGTATCATTTTTTTTTTCACTTGACATACAGCTATTGCTGCCCCATTTGATTGCTAACTGGTCTGTCTGAAACAAACTGCTTTGCATCGCTTTGCTCTGCACCTCGTATTTGTATATGTGTATTTTGTTATTGTCTCTAGTTTATGTTTCTGCTATCCAGCATATCTTTATTTTCTCATCGGAGTAACTTACATTGCTGCATATTTCCGTCTGTTTGTTGTGTTTCCTCACCCTTTGTGCTGTTACAGCTGTATATGTGTATTGTTTCCTCACCCTTTGTGCTGTTACAGCTGTATATGTGTATTGTTTCCTCACCCTTTGTGCTGTTACAGCTGTATATGTGTATTGTTTCCTCACCCTTTGTGCTGTTACAGCTGTATATGTATATTGTTTCCTCACCAGTTGTATAGCTACTACTTTACATTTTATATTGCTTCCTCACCTGATGTGTTGTTACACTTGTGTATCTGTATTTTTTCAGTACCACTTACACGGTTACACACACACACACACACACACACCACACACACACGCACACACACACACACACACACACACACACACATACACACACACGCACGCACGCACGCACGCACGCACATACACGCACACATACACACACACACACACACACACACACACGCACACACACATACACACACACACACACACACACACACACATGAGCGCGCGCGTGCGTGCGCGCGCGCGCGCGCGCACGCACAGAGAGAGAGAGAGAGAGAGAGAGAGAGAGAGAGAGAGAGAGAGAGAGAGAGAGAGAGAGAGAGAGATGCAATACTCTCAGCATCATGGGATTGTCAGATATGCACTGGGAAATATGCACTGGAAAACAAAAAACAACCAGAATAATTTTTGACTCATGTGTCACAAACTGAATAAATATTACTACTCTTTTTCAGATATCCGTGTGATTATGTGTTTGTACATTAAAATTAGAGAAGACGTCATACATAAAACGTTAAGTTAGACCTCATGCGTTCCATCACTCTAAATCTGATGACACACATTTTCAACTCGTCGATACGCGAGCTTTCAGTACGGGACACCAAAACGTGGAGGGCAACCATAAGTGTATATTGGCGCTAGGGCTGGGTGGATGAGCAGCAATTTGTGGAAGAGGAAGGGGAAGAAAGAAGAGAACGACAGAGGTATGTTAGTGACATGTGTAGGAGGTGGGCGAATGGGGGGGGGGGGGGGGGGGGGGGGGGGGGGGGGGGGGACGTTGAGGGTGAGGGTGGCAATTCACGGGGGGGGGTGAAAATGCTTAGGGATGGAGTCGGTTTGGGGCAAGATGGAAAATGCAGAAAAAAGACCAGACAGAATCATTTTGGGATCAGTCTTTTCCTGCCACAGATTAAGTGGAGTAATAACTGGTGTCAAATTCAGGGCGCTCTATTTAGATACTCCCGCCATCTTTACCAGATGCTGGAACAGTGAGTTATAAGGATAGACAAAACAAGGGTCTGTGGAGGCTATAGAGGGGATGACAGGGAGGGGTGGCACATGGCGGGAGAGGAGAATAGATAGAATAGAAGGGCACTGGAAAAGTATTTTTTCATCAAAATAATGAGTCAGCCGCTTCTAGTACTTCATTCACCAAGACACAATCTTCGTAGGTGATTTGGTCACCTGTATTGGCTTCACCTGACAGATTAATCCAGCCAGAGGGCTGAACACATCAATGGGCTGTTTAACCATACCATTGTAATTGTAGGTCTCTGTCTGTTTTCATCATCCATGAAGAAGATAAGTTTCTTCAGCACTCTGATGTTGATCTCCACTCATGAACGACAGAGACTGCCATCTTTGATGAGAACAGGATGGTTGATGGAGGGAGGTGTATGGCGCAGTCATCATGAGGCATATGGCTCAAGTTCACAAATGCGACACTTTTGTAGATTTTCATGCCATTTATGCACGAAAGTGCTGTAAGTGATGAACTGAAGATAGCAGACAGAACCTAAGAAACATTGAAATTCAACCATATGAAAAGAATTAAAAGAGATGACGCAGACGAGATCCTCTGCCTATTCCATTTTGCTCCACGTACCTTTGCCGTTTGTCTTCCTGTGGTTTTTGTACTCCCGGTTCTTATAGGACAGGAGTACTTTATAATGCGAACAAAGAAATGCTGTCTGTGTGCCTGTCTGTGGACAAAATATCTTCCACTCGCTTCAGAAAAAAAAAAAAAAAAACTACTGGGCCCATCTTTCTGACAAGTTGTAAGTATGTTCATTGTGGGTCACGGATGATGCCCGATTTTTTTTTCTACCAGAATAGGCGTTACTAACGGCTATAACGGCCCATAACGGTTTTTCTTCTTTATGGAATATCTCAGAAAGTATTTGGCCGATCATTCTCAAAATTTGTAGTCATTATGGGTCACGGATGATGCCCGATGTTTTAATCAACCAGAATAGCATTTGCTAACGGCTGTAGTCGCCCAGAACGGTTTTCCTTCCTTATGGAATATCTCAGAAAGAACTTGGCCGATCTTTCTGAAAATTTGTAGTAATTATGGGTCACGGATGATGCCCGATGTTTTCATTTACCAGAATAGCAGTTACTAGCGGCTTTAATGGTCCAAAACGGTTTTCTTCCGTTACTAACGGATGTAACGGCCCCCAGAACGGTTTCTTCTTCTTTATGGAATATCTCAGAAAGTACTTGGGCGATCTTTCTGAAAATTTGCAGTCATTATAGGTCACGGATGATGCCCAAAGTTTTATTTACCAGAATAGCAGTTACTAACGGCAATATTGGCCCATAACGGTTTTTCTTCCTTATAGAATATCTCAGAAAGAACTTGGCCGATCTTTCTGAAAATTTGTAGTAATTATGGGGTCACGGATGATGCCCGATGTTTTTATTTTACCAGAATAGCAGTTACTAACGGCTATAACGGCCCAGAACGGTTTTTTTTTCCCGTTACTAACGGATATAACGACCCAGAACGGTTTTTTTTTTTTAAGGAATATCTCAGAAAGTACTTGGCAGATCTTTCTGACAATTTGTAAGTATATTCATGGTGGGTCACGGATGATGCCCGATTTTTATTTTACCAGAATAGCCATTACTAACAGCCATATCGGCCCATAATGGTTTTTCTTCTTTATGGAATATCTCAGAAAGTACTAGGCCGATCTTCCTGAAAATTTGTAGGTATGTTCATTATGAGTCACGGATGATGTTCGATGTTTAAGTTTACCAGAATAGTCGTTACTAAATGGCTATAACGGCCCAAAACGGTTTTTCTTATTTATGGAATATTTCACGCGTATTCATGAAAAACTTGGAGTACGTTTTATACGCTTTGCATCTTGTACTTTACATGATTTGTGAGGCTTCTCCCCTTTGTATATGGTCATCAAGACGGGCGAGATATGTGCCAAAATATGATGATGATATGCACATGTTTCGCTTATCTGTTAGCTAAGACTGGTGTTTAACTGAAGACGCTTTTTCTAAAAAAAAAAAAAAAAAAAAAAAGAATCTATTTGCACAAGAATCTCACTTAACTTATTACAGCCTCATTCCAAATAATCGTCATTAGATCAAAGTATATGAAATGGATGAACAGAATGGTAACTGCACTGTTGTAAAACACTTATTATCTCAAGTCTCGGGTAATCTATTTCAGACAAATACAGAAACCTGGACCTGTATACCGTATTGTGATTTCTGTACATCAGGAAATCACCATAGTGTGCATAGTTTCAAATGCATTTTAAAGAAAGTAAAATATTTGAATCAAAATCAAAACCACATCCTGAAAAATCGTTGTCTGTACGTAGTTATTAAGATAGTAAACCAACTGTCACTGAAAATCATGCTTACTCTAAATATTTTACCACTCAGCACATTAGCATGAACGACTTAATTCTCTTGCTCATTTCTTCCCTTCTCTCATAACTCCATGGGATGTCATTTGAACACCGCACTGGAGAACAGTTCACCAGGTTCCACCGCTTCTGTCTGTCAGTTGTGTGCCTGACTCTCTGCTAAGGTTTTCCTGTCCGTTGTGTAGAATTGTTAGTCTGGTTTTGCTTGTCCTCTCTTCCGTATCTCTCATTTAACTGTTTCATGGAGGATTGTTTCAGCAAAGCCATTAGATTTGATACATGACCATGCCACGGTAGTTTTCTTTTCTTGACTGATGTTAGTACACCTTCTTGGTGTTTGGAGCTGCTTTATGCTTTGATGGTCTTGTTAATCGATAGGAGCAGAATGTTTGATGTTTAATATCTTCTGGTTGCATTTCCTTTCCATGCTTGAATTCTACTTTTCAGATCCACTGGGGGGATCCACGTTTTGCACGTACACAAACAGACAAAATAAACCAGTGCGTGCAGGAGTTTAATCTTGTGTCCTATGGTGATGCTCCCGTCCTTCCATGTAATCATGAAATCAATCTGAACAGTGCTATGGTTGGATCTGCTGTCTTTTAAAGGACATATGTGCACAACCCTCACCTGTAGTAATATGTCCCGGGTAAGTGAGCTGTTTAACAGTTTATAGGTTCTGACCATGAACATTCACATCAGTACTAATGTTGGTGTTAAGGGTGTTAGGCAGCCACACCAAAACGGGCAACACCCTGTCACCATTTTCTCTCTGTTTCTTAATTTTCCATAGTGTCTTTTGAAATTCTAAATGCCGATTGTAAATGTTGGCTCTTCTTTTATTTACAAGTATAACACTATACTATACCGTTATTGTTACCTCTTTTGTCATGTTTCAATTTGTCTGTTATGGTAATATGTTGTATTATACATTTTAGCGAGGCCGCCATCAGTCGCATATTTATTCTGCAAGTCTCACTGCCATGGCTGTATATAAGAGTCCTCTTGTTGCCCTGGCAAATGTGCTTTTTTTTCAGTGTTTATGTTTATTGTATGTTCATGGAAATGAAACTGTTTAAAACCAAGGTTGGCCTTCAACTTGGTCTTTCCATATGTTGTTTCAGTTGTTGAAACAAGCTCGGTGAGTACATCTTTACTGCCTGATAGGCCTTCGATGTCACCTGCGAATCCAAGATTCGTGATGGTCCTGTGAATTGTGCTGAGAGGTTTTCAACTGGATCAGTCACAGACAAAACAGGATGAAAAAAAAAGTCATGCAAGTCACCATATGTGCAGGCAAAGGTCAAACGCCAGAAACCCGACTGGCACGGCTATGTCACACGCCACGATTCTTTACCCCAAACCATTCTCCAGGATGCAGTTGAAGGCAAACATCGCAGAGGCAGACAAAGCAATTCCTGGCTGGACAACATCGGGGAAAGGACTGGGGGCAGAGAGCGGTCAACCTGTCACGCACCACTGAGGACAGACAGTGAGGTCGCCATCTTGCTCCAACGGCATCCACTATGTCACACTATATACAACAGTCACAGGACAATGATGATGATGATAATGATGATGATATTCTCTTGTTGACTTAAACCGTCTTCAAAGCTTTTGGGTCAGTCGACATATGAGCCGGATTGATTAGTGGCCGGCGATCTGACGTTCCACCAAGTACTTTACTTGATGTGGACGTCACACTGCATGGTCTGTTGCCAGTTCAGCTTTTTGAGCGAACTCTTCGTCTTCTTCCCACGTGTGTCACCAATATCCGGTCGCTAGATGGGAGAGGATCTGGGTGGTGAGAGGGAGACAAGCTACGAGGCCTGTCAGTTTAGGTACCTTTTGCATGTGATTGAGGGTGCTAGAGTTTGTTTCGATTTCTCCCTCCCTCACTCCCTTCAGCTCTTACACACACATACACACACATATATATATATATATCTGAACAATTAAGTAGTGGGGGAAAAAACAAGTGCAGGTTAACAATTCTTCCATCATTATAGTAATGACTTGGCAAAGATTTGAAACTGAGAGGGAAAAAAAAAATGAAAATGATATAAATGGGAAAATGTATATCATAAATATGAAAACCCCTTCATTAGCTGCATAAGAAAACTATCGCAATCCCTCTCGAAGACAGATCTATATGTGTCGCCTGCTCCGAGACAGATCTATATGTGTCGCCTGCTCTGAGGCCTTTCGTCCGCTGGATCGGACTCATCAGGGAGACACGGCTGATTGCGTCTGTGCTCTTGGCGTCAGATAGAGACACACCACAGTCCAAATTCTGTGGTGTTCCGACCGCCAAGGGTTCGAAAAAGAATGCAAACAGCACCCCCAAAGCAGCCAGCGAAAGGTAGTAGAATTAAACAAAACGAAAGTTTAGAGAGGAAAAAAAGTTGTTGAAAACTAAGAGCATTACGCAAACAGTATAAAATGTAAGGGACAATCTTTGAGCCTATGCTTGAGGATCCATTTAAGGATGCAAGGGAGATCAAAAGATACGGAACAGTCTGAGTGGTCAGCTCTGCTGTTCAATAACCCAAGCATTGTCAGCGGCTAAGAATTGTGCAGAACAACCTTTCCTTGGATCTCGTAAGAGATGCAATCACCCACTGATTGACCAAACAATATAATGCTGAACAATTATATTGTTTGGTCAATCAGTGGGTGATTGCATACACACACACACACACACACACACACACACACACACACACACACACACACATTTGTCAGATAACTGCCTCATTGAAATTAGTCAGTCTAGATACAGCAGGATCAGGGCACAGTGACTGCTGTACTGAGTGTCATGGAAACTCTGCTGACGAATGCAGATGAGAGATTCATCCCCACGATTGCTCTCCTTGACCTCAGTGCAACATTTCATCCCTTTGATGGGGTTCAAAGTCACGTTTGGCGTTCAGGGGAAAAGCTGGACTGGTTTGGTTTGTATCATACGTCATCGGTCGTTGTCAGTTAATTGGTATCCATGGTTGCATGTCTGCCCGAAGTCTTGTGTGTGGTGTTCTTCACGGCTCTGCGTTGAGACCAGTGTTGTTCAGATATTATGCTCAACTTCTCTTCTGTCTTATAACAGCACATAATTGTGGCTTTTTTTTATAAGTGTGCAGATGACACCGAGTTGTCAAAATGTGCAACATCTGCTGAATTGTTTTAATATTTTTTTAGTATTTAGCTACGCATTACTAGTGTTCTGTTTTGGATGAACCTCAACAAGCTCATGCTAAACACTGGCAAAGATGGTAATGATGTTTGTTGGCACTCTTTCACGGATCAAGCAAACAGACAGTGGGTTAGTAAAATTGATGACAATAATATTAGTTTCTAACAGACAGTCAGATATCTAGGAGTGTAACTTGATCCGACACTTTCAATGCAGGATCAGATCAGCAGTGTGTTTCGCGCGTCGTTCTGGAACCCCGCTGCATCGTCTAGATTCGTCAGTATCTTTCAACGGATGCAACAGAAAGACTCGTCAAATCATTAAGTACTTCTCAGCTTGATTATTATAATCCAGTACTGTATGGCTTGTTAGCAGAACAAGTTTCCCAGCTGCAACGAGTTCAAAACAGCGCAGCGCGATTCGTCCTTAACAAAAGGGGGAAAATCATAATAGACCTCTGCTGAAGGAGCTCCACTATTACATTTTGTTATCCTTACAAACTATCCTCCCTGGCCTCACATTTCCTTGATGATTCTCTTCCACCATACCTGTTCTGTACGCTCTACGCTGTCACCACATACTGTCTGCTCTTCAAGTCAGGAACTCCTGAAGATACCAAAACAAAATTGAATATAAACTCGTTTGAGTGTTTCTTCAGTTTCGCTACCCCAGATGTTAGAAACTCACTGCCTCCCTCCCTACGAGACCAGCTCGCCTTATTTGCTTTCAAAGCACAGCTAAAACTTATCTTTTCAGCCAAGTATTACGCTTTCCCCCCACATTGTGTGTCCACAATAATTTCTGTAGTAAGACAGCTGTTACATGTTAATGAATGGGGGTCTGAATTAAATATGAATACGCAATGGGTCGTTTTCAACTTGAATTGCGCCATACAAACGCTATTCATTAGTATCATTCTTATTTTGTATGTATAAGATCTATGACCATATATGCGGTTTGTGCTATTAACAATAATAAGAAATAATCTTGACCACCAAACCTCGCTGCGCGCAGATCAGTGTTCGTCAATTTGAAAGACTGAGCAGCTGTAGGCCTACTTTATGCAGACTTTAGAGGCATTATTGTATCGACAATTAAAGAAAAAAGTCTGTATCCCTCGTAAAATTCTATAGCTTCTGACATACGTCACAAAACTCATATATTAAAAGATGACATAAAGGTAGACATGATAGATTAGACTTATCAATTTACAGTAGCATTCGCTTCTTTACAAAGTCAGCATCAAAAATGGAAGATGAATGACTAACTGCCTTGACATTCTTCGGGTCCTCTCTACATGGACTATCGTCGTCAAGTGTGGGAATAACATTCCTGCATTCCGGAGACACCAGAAGCGATCGAGAGCTAAGTTTGTATCTGATGATTCTAAACTTATTATCTGACCAGTTTCACAGTGATAACGTTCACGTGTTGACCATTTCACAATGTAGGCCGCCTTTACACCAGATGAACCAGTAATGCATAACATTAGTTCCGTACTTAGGACAGAATGGCCAATGGATAAATGTCACTTCCACTTGCAGCCAAGGCTGCACACGTGTGACTGGGTATTACCTCCCCTCCTTTCCTTCTGAAACTCATGCGCTGAAGCACTCTTTCCTGGTCTGATTAAGTATCTTGCAAACCATTTCATGCCAAAATTAAAACATTCTCTGGCACCTATCACTTGTGCCCTGAATCGGCAACTATTTCAATACACTGGTTCCGATTCGAAGTATTCATGCGACTTCTCATTGTGCGCCGTTCATCCTTTGCCATTCATTTTCAGTCCATAACCTTTGTAATGTGTACTCATTCACACGTGAGACGGAAAGATTACTTGTCTCTGTTCTTTTATGGGGGCGTACTCCATTAAACCAAAGGCCTTGAGGTCTTGGTCACAAATTTGCAAAGTGTATCATGTTGTTGTTGTTGCTTTCGAAAAAGAAATAATCAAATGTACTAGTTAGTTTTGTATACAGTATTGTCTTTCATTCATTAAAAAAAAAAAAAACCACTACTAACAGGCGGTTTAGAAATAAAGCAGGGTGTCAAAGTGCATTAGCTCGGTCCTAACCTGAATTGTATTAAAGCAGGGGACAAACTTGACATCGCTGTCGGTGCATCACAGAAGAAAAGTGACGGTAAACACAGGGTTCATGTTGTCCATAACCTGGCATGTTGGGCTCAGTCGCCATAGGAGTAGTCACTCAGGGGAGATGACCGTACATAGCCTGGATCCAAACCAGAAAAGCGTAGGGTTGAGCTAGAACCGTGGCTGTTGTCTTCGATACTCTTCTTCTACGACTGGTGTTCGCATGTGCTGTGTTAGAAATCGTAATTGTGTATTTGTTACAGATACTGGGGTAGCCTTAAACAAGACTGACGACAGTAGGATATAACAACCGATAGGATGAGTGCATAGAATGTCAGTTCAACCAGGCCCAGATTCGCCCGACAAAGCCTGATGGCCTAAATGCACACATCAATGGTTTTGTTCCAAGCGCAGCATGGGCTGATGGCCTAAATGCACACATCAATGGTTTTGTTCCAAGCGCAGCATGGTTGTGGAGTGTGTGCGAGAAGGCCGATATAAGCTGTCATGACAGTCCAGTATTGATGTAAGAAGCAAGCCAACCTCAGCTGTGTCTATTTCGTCGCTATCGTTCGCTGTTCCATCGAACAGGTCAGCATCCGAAACGATCTCTGGGGTAACATCATTTGCACACTATTGTGGAAATCGCATTATAACCATTGATGTATTACAGTGACATATAACAACTGAAAATGTTTTGCAATCAGTCGCTATTCTTGATACATCGCATGGCAAAATGTTGACAATGTTTCTGACTCTCCTGGCAAAGGTAGACAGACGAGCCATATTTCTCACGTAGGCGTGGCTAGCTTCTTTTTCCAGGGATAGAGTATCGTCTGCTGTCAGTGTGGAAGTGACGATGTACTGAATGCAGACGTCATCGCCTGTACAGTTATTGTCTTCACTTCCAGCTGATGGTCATTCAGTGGGTTGTCAAAGCAGGAGAGTCTGGTTTGGGCCTGCTGGGTGAGCTAACTACAGTACACGACATGACTTGTCGTGCGACATATAACAATACTTTTCTGCTAGATTATACACTCTCAGCTCGCATGATGAGACCATGAACTTCTGTATATTTCTTGTAATTTTACCTTCAAAACCTTTTCATGCATATCCTCGTCCACCATTCCATTGCCTGCTTCGCAGTCTTCCTGTCATCTGTCTACGTCCAAAATCTTTGGTTAACAGTAGTCAATAATAACAATTAGTGTTTGGGTGGCGGGGAGAGGGGGAGGGGTTCTTTTCAATTCGTTTAGCCATTAAACCTTTCCGTCTGATTTTCTCTCTAATTCTCTGTGAGTTCTTGCTTGGTTTGGTTGTCTTTCACTCTAATCATGGCCATCAAAGCATCACGCTATTAGGTCATCAAAATGTGAACATATTATCTGCCAGGATTTTACAAAATTGTTGTTCCGACTGATCGTGATGTTCTGACTCCCCTCAACGGGACTTATCCGCAACGTTCTCGGCGAATAACATCAGAGCTCTGTTTAGTGAAATGTCTTTCGTTCTGTTCATGGTTATCAGAGCAACGGGCCATTTGGTCTGTGAGCATTCCACCTGCCATTTTTCTTTTGATTGATGATTGTGTTGACACCCTCTTGGTGAACCGACCAGTCCTGGGCCATTTTAAAAGGAGAAATAGAAGTCTTCTTTCATTATTACTTAGCAAAGACAGTGCTACCAGGCCACGTCTTGAGTTGTGTGAAAGCCCCTGAAATCATGTTCGAGTAACTCATAATATCGCTTCTCCAACAGGCACCCTCATATTTTTCTTGTAGATCATATTTTTCTTGTAGACTAAAACCTGGAAGTCGAAGACGTATTTGAAATGTGGCATATCCCTATTGCATGTTTTTCCTTCTACATTAAATTGAGATCAACTTCTAAAGTGGTGGTTAGCGCTGTTTGTTTTTCGTTCCATGTGACAATCCGGAAGATAGATTATTGATAGATGCATTAGAATCAACACGAGAATCACAGCAGATCCATCTTAAGAACTCTTTTCTGAACTTTGTCCCCGTGAAACAATAAAGAAGAAAATTGACGGCACTGTTCGTGTACCACAGAAGTATGGTCACAGCAGTTGCTACAGAATCTCTGTTTATGAAATAGGAATCTTCGCTTGAAACAGCAAACACGTAAACTTCCAAGATATGATAAAATGCACACAGGCATGGTCAGAACTAGAAACGTGCAGGATAGGGCAAGAATCATGATCGTGGTCCTAGAAGCTGTTCTTCTACGACTCTCGTTAATACGTGATGAATTGCTGTTTGTCATTGAGGACGTGACCATGGAAGAGCTGGATGTAGCCTCGAATAAAGTCATGGACAATATGACGTCACAAATCAGAAGACAGAGGAACGGAATCAAAGTGAACACTGTCAGGTCGACCCACGCCCAGACATGCATTACAAAGTCATCGTACTCAATGGACATGAAAGTGCACATGCCATCAGAAATTACCATCCCAAATACAAAGTGTAGATGGAGAGTGCAGCCGAAGGTCACGACGGCAGCTATGACAATCCAGGTTCTTTGCAGGGAGCACATCATCTTCATCTTGTGCGGCCATTTCACTGCCATCGTTCGCTGCACCGTTACACACATTAGCAGCCAGGACGACGAGGTGCTGGTAGCATAAAGGAGCCACCAACACACCTTACACAGCACAGCATGTAAATCGTACAATTCTACATGGAAGAAATAGTAGATCCACTGACGTAACAGGCCGACATAGAGCAGAGTTAAGTCACACACTGCGAGGACCATAAGAATGACGTGCTGCGAAGAGTTTTTGTCCTTGATACGACGCATCACGGATATTGTGGCAATGTTTCCAAAACTTCCCAGCAACAGCAGACACGTCGGCCATACTTTCCAAAGAATGATAGCGGTTTCATCCTCCAGAGATAGAGCTGCAAGTGTCCACTCCGTTGAAGTAGTGACGTTCTGGATTTCAGGATTGATGTCTGTCGTTTGGTTTATAATTTGCACAGTGATGTCTTCCATTCTAGCAGTCACTCAAACTGTCATCAAAGCGAAATTGGTTGAAGTAAACATGCAGTTAAAAGACTTGGTTTTAAAAATACAGAATCAAGCAGATGCTGGTTAGAGTCCATATTTTCATATTCATGTACGTTTATGATTCCACATTTCATGACTGTTTTCAATCTAAAAATGCAAACAGTAAAGGGTTTGCTGAAAGGTCAGAAGCAACATAAGTATTGTAAGGAGAAAATAAAACAGTGTTTCCATGAAATTGTTATTTAATAAATTTTGGAGTGAAGGTGTGAATAGCCAGTCGAGACTTTGAAATCAGCAATAAATCAACGTATCCATAATCAGATATAGACAAAAAACATAAAATCCACAAGGACTCATTATCAAGATTGATACAAAGTATTACAAGATACTAAATGTGATATAACAATTAGCGCTTAACTAGGAAGTAAACACTTTAACAAAGTGTTGTCAGTACAGGAGATATTACCATCCTTAACAACATTACACATTTATACATGTAAACTTAGTGTTTCCTTTTTGAATAAACACATTATAATTTGTCTGTATGAATAATGATGAAACACCAAGTTGGTTTGTACTGATCAGGAAACGGCACAATAGCAGTGGCACCTGCAATATCGGTTAGAGATTGATGAATATTAGGCTTCTGGCAGACACAAGAAAGACGAATTGATAATTCTAAATTTTAATTAAAAACTGATTTGACAGAGTATTCGTTCAGATCAAGTTAGTACACACAGATGTAATTATGCGTTTTAGCTTTTCAGGACTTGTGTAGGCAAAAAACTTTATGTAAAAAAAAATAATAAAAACGTACATCACAGCCAATGGAGAAGGATGACAATTAAGACAAAATAAAAGAAAAAAAAATGGGATATACAAAGGAAAAGAAAATTATTAGACCTATACGCATGCATTGTCTTTTATAGGCTTTTTGTTTTGCCCCGATGCTGTTTTATCTTCCTTGACTATTTCCCTCCTCCTTCCCTCTTCTCCCCTCCCCTCCCGCCCCTTCTCGTGTTATCTCTCTCACTGGCATCGTTTCCACACCGATCAATCTACACACACAGCCACACCCCAGGCTATTCTGGTTCAGTCCCATCGCAGCAGTCCACAGGGAGCAATGACTATCAGGCCTTCACAACAAAGCCCACAAGAACAAAGAGTGCACCGCTGCCAAATCCCTTTGAAGCTGCTTCTAAGGTATACGATTCACAACGTACTAAGCACCAAGTGAGAACAATTATTTTATCTACTGCACGGCCAGCATGAAGGGAGTGCAGCGCTTTGGAAGGCGCCTCA
Source organism: Conus betulinus (assembly GCA_016801955.1). Taxonomy (NCBI): domain Eukaryota; kingdom Metazoa; phylum Mollusca; class Gastropoda; order Neogastropoda; family Conidae; genus Conus; species Conus betulinus. Next base: position 66,411 of record JADBJO010009458.1, on the reverse strand, counting down.
TGTTCATCAAAAGGCAGTCTCCATGAATTTGTCGATTCTCACACATCAACTCACCTCAAATATGGACATCTTAACTAAGATCGTCACATGAATGGAGAATAAATGGACACAGAATTCAACACTTTTCAAGACGATCAAAAAGGGTGAGGATGATGATGGCCATAGCAATATTGATTCTCATTCTGGTGAGATTATATGACTGGGCTACAGTCTTAAGCGTCATGTCATTAATTGTCATGGCGTCAACAAGGTCAGCCAGCAGATAAAGACACCTATCGTGTTGATCAGAAAACTTGGACAACACTCTGAAATGCCCTTGTATGCAGTGGCTGAAACTCTACGTATGGTTCCAGTATCAGCCTTTTCATCTGAACCCTAGTACACTCACCTCTGTTCAGGACATGGCTGGGGCAGACACACACACACACACACACACGCACACGCACACACACACACACACACACACACACACACACATATGCATATATATATACACGCATCTAACGGGGCTGGAACCCACGAGCTGCCCGTGACGCCAACCACTGAGATAAGAAGTTTGTAGCGTACAGAGGAAATTAAGTTCAGAAGTACATAACAGCATCTTGAACGATAGAAACGTATCAATTTTAACGAGAAAGATTTTTATAAGTTCATAAGTTAATAAGTTCAGGACTAGTTTCATTTACCTGAATGTGTTAATGTTTTCTTAGAATAGGAGAAGAAAAACATAGTGACAGATTGATATTGCCACAAACAATGCAGTACCCTGCTACCGCCAATTCAAAGTATTAATGCTTAGGCATGACATCCTAGATTAAACGACATCATCAATTTAGACAAACTAGTCGGAAGTTAAAAGATCTTTAAATTTCCTCCTGATAAATATGCCTATGCATCTGCATAAATGGCGCAGTAAACGCGTTTCTATTCTAAAAAGATGTATATTTACGGCTGACGAAAAGTCAAGGACCTTATAGTGCTGTAGTTTTCTTTTTTTTGAGACATGTCTGTTTCAACCTGATTCACGGGCAGTTTTTATGTATTATCATACAGACCAGGGGGGTGAACGGTGTTAACATCTGACACACCTTGTAGTGCATCGTGTATTACTACTGCCACAATCACATCTTGTAGGTAGCAGATACTGCGTTTTCCCTAGATTCCTTCTCAGGTCTGATTTCGATCTGACCATCCCTAATTTCAGTACCTTTAGAACAAAACAGAGATAAAGAGAATTTGTCATAGGAATTCAACTGTTCATTATCAAAAGACACTAATGACAGAGAAGAACTAAACCAGATAATTCAAATGGTCATTGAAGAGTAACAGGTCTGCCGCATTGTCTGTGAGTTGGTTCAGCTAACTAAATCAGAAGTTCAGTCTCTTATCTCTGATCAACTTTTTCACAACT
>JADBJO010009458.1:42500-57500 GCA_016801955.1 Conus betulinus | reverse complement strand
CTGTCCCCTTCCTCACCATCCCTATCCTCAGTGCCCTGATCAGCTGTCTGTCTCCTTCCTCACCATCCCTATCCTCAGTGCCCTGATCAGCTGTCTGTCTCCTTCCTCACCATCCCTATCCTCAGTGCCCTGATCAGCTGTCTGTCTCCTTCCTCACCATCCCTATCCTCAGTGCCCTGATCAGCTGTCTGTCTCCTTCCTCACCATCCCTATCCTCAGTGCCCTGATCAGCTGTCTGTGTCCTTCCTCACCATCCCTATCCCAGTGCCCTGATCAGTGCCCTGATCAGCTGTCTGTCCCCTTCCTCACCATCCCTATCCTCAGTGCCCTGATCAGCTGTCTGTCTCCTTCCTCACCATCCCTATCCTCAGTGCCCTGATCAGCTGTCTGTCTCCTTCCTCACCATCCATTTCCTCAATGCCCTGATCAGCTGTCTGTCTCCTTCCTCACCATCCCTATCCTCAGTGCCCTGATCAGCTGTCTGTCTCCTTCCTCACCATCCCTATCCTCAGTGCCCTGATCAGCTGTCTGTCTCCTTCCTCACCATCCCTATCCTCAGTGCCCTGATCAGCTGTCCCCTTCCTCACCATCCCTATCCTAAGCGCTGTCTTATAGTAGCCTGTATACGTATTCCGTTGTTGAACTGCCGTTTGTTTTGCGTAAATCAGACATATCAGCACAACTAGTGTTGAAAGACGTGGTGGATGTCAACACTGAAGCTCTGGTATGGCTTTTTGCTCGGCAAACGACAACAGATCTTTCTCTTTATTTAGAGAAAGAAAAATTGTCGCATATTTATCTTCTCCTAATCTCCGACCTGCTTCTGTCAGATCGTTTGGTCCACATTCCTTTCAGAATCGACAGTAAGTCATGTCCTCGAGCATCTTTCAGTTTGTCCGCACGACCAACGCATCAGCCACCCACATCTACTGGGTTTACTTACAAAACAGCCACAGACCGAATACTTGGCCGATAAAAACTGATTGAAGCTTCTTTCCGATCAAGTATTTGATCTGTGCTGCTGGGCGGAAATGATCTGCTGTCTGTTGGATGGAAACACTGCAGTGTGGAAATCTTTCTCCCCTGAGTTTTGTGCTTGCAAAATCCGCCAGAAAAGTCTGACCAGTTGAGCAATATTCATCGAGCTTTGATTTGGGCTTTTCTGAACATGAGATTGATGAGTTAATTTTCTGGAGGTACAGTACGGTACAGTGCAATACAATGCAATGCAATGCAATACGATACTATTCAATATATAACGCACTGGAATACAATCATTGCTGTGCAATACGACGCATGGATAAGAGCAGATACAACACACAACACAATGTCGTACCGTATAAAACAATACAACATAACACAGCGCAATGCAAAATGCAACGCAACCGATGTCACACGAAGCGACGTAACACCACATAACACAACACAGCATAAAGAATAAATACATCCTGGGAAGAGAATGCACAATACGTTACAGAGTGATACAATGTCTATATAAGGAATCAACAATATCTACAAGGCCATATACTGTAGAGTACAATACACGGCAATAGAATGCAAGAAAATGCAAACACAGCTATGCATTACAGTGCAACATCAGAGAGATGAGGAAATTCAGATATGGGCATGAACAATACAAGAGAACACAACACACACACAAGAGAACACAACACAACACAACACAACACAACACAACACAACACAACACAACACAACACAACACAACACAACACAACACACACACAACACAACATAATGCAGTGAGTAATAATACAATACATTGTAATGCAATATGATAGAACAATGCTGCTCTCCCGTCGCAGTTGACACTATTCAAGAACTAGTGGAGAGGATTGAGTGTTGCGCGTCCAACTAAAGCTGATCACTCTGATGAGAGAATGGGAGACTCCGCCACAAAACGGGCACACATTGTCTTAGAGCACTGATGGCAGGGTTGTGGTGGCCCTGGACCTGCGAATCTCACGTTTCCTCGGGGCCTCTGCTATCCTGAGCTGCTCATGTGAGGCGCCATCTCTGCTAATGCAACTTCGACTTTTTTTTTTCAGGCAGTTCATGTGCAGTCAGTCAGTCTATTTGGTATCGCGCTTACAGACCTTTCTTGTCTTAAAGTGTAAGCAGTACAACTGACTTGTACACCTTCAGTTTTGTGGCAGTTTTCATACCTCTCCTCTCCCACGCAATTTGTCGTGCCACAGGAGAGCTGAACTTGCCCTGCCAATGCCTGCGTCGACCTGTCATCAAAATCCACACATTCCGAGAGTGTACTGCAGAGATATGTGAAGTTGACTCATCCCATTTGAAGGTAATGTCTAGTGGCACATACGGTTCTGCAGTACAGGCTGGTAAAAGACCACTAGTGCTCCCAAAGCTTATGCTCCACTGTCTCTGCACCTCCCTGGGCAGTCATCTGAAAAGATGGAGACGCACAGCGACTACTCTTCTTCAAAACTAATCATGGCCTGGATACTCTGCTGGACGAAGCTTTCAGGGCTGAACCTGACAGAGATGCCATTTTTGGGGAACAGTCCTATTGTTCATTACTTTATCAGCATGTCATTGTGAAAATGGTGTACAAATGGTCACATACGTGTAAGTGGTATATGGGCATGCGACATTGCCATGAACCTCTACGCCCCCTCAAGACTGATTATGATGCCAAATACTTTCATCAGATCCACGACTGTTGTGTAGAGGTCCATTTTCTGTTCCTGGCACGTTCGGAGCTGGCGTGCAACATACACCACATCAACGGATCCACAGTCTTTTCTAAAGCCTCGTTGTTTTGTCAGTCGTCACCTTTATACACTGAACTAGGTCATTGAGGAGTTCTTTTAAGAGAAACGTGCCAATAATTACTAGGTGGACATTTAATTGTGGCTGTTTCTCTTATCTGTTTTCCGTTGTTTCTTTTTTTGTAGAGAAAGGATCTGGGGGCGCCTTTGAGCTCCTGAAGAATGATCGCACATAGCCTGACATAGCTCGGCAATACTCTGTACTAGAACTGGTCACCCAGTCTTGTGATCTTTAGCTGGGATAGATCCAGTGTCTGGGGCCTTGTCGTTGCAAAAGAATATTAATCGAACCTCCGCTTCTGTTGGATCTCTGCAAGAGAGGTACTGTCTACAATATGGGCATGCATGCAATGCCTTCATGGTCAAACAGTTATGGAAATGTCCTGCCTGTCTGCCCAGAATTGGGTTCTTGTCACTGATCAGAGTGGTCCTCTCGGTGCTCAATGGTAGTGATGTTCTGGAGGGCTGAGGCCCTAGATGTTCTTCAGGGTGTTGTACTAATGCTTACAGTTGTGTCGCTATTTGCAAACTGCTGTATCTTGACTGCCTTTTTGCAGTGCAAGAAGACCTGCATTTCTTTGGGGGTTCATCTGCATGGTGATTCTGGTGGAGTTTCAGGCTGCTTTCTTCGAGTAAGAGATGCTGCCATGCTGACAGACAACAACGCTTACAAGGCTTACGCAAACAGCGTGTTGAATCCTTTTGTTCTCGTCAAACCAGTCTTGGTGCCTGTGCAGTAATGCCATACGCCATGTCATTCAGTACCACCACGCACGCCCTTTTTTCCAGTCCCCTGGCGCCAAAGTGTGTTGATTCAACTTGTTAATTAACTGAGGTTCTGTCAAATAGAATGACGTTTCTGCTTGCTGGCGTTCGGCTTGTTTGTCGTCCTTTTCTGTGAGTACCAACTGGGCTGGTTGTGCATGTTGAGTTTAGGAGAATGAGTATGTGGTCCATTGAGTAATCTGCGCCACCTGTGGTCTTGATCACTTTGACATCCTGCCTGTCCCCTCTCCTCATGATGACGTAATCAGTGAATTGCCAGTGCTTGTAGCGTGGATGATTACAGGGCGTTTTGTTACGGGGTGAGCGGGCAGAAGGCCATGTTGGTGACCAGTTTGTCATAGGCTGTACAGCTGTTCATCAGAAGGTGACTGTCACAAACTGGTCTTGCCATTTCATTCCTCCCATCGATATCTCCTGTATCTGGTTGTCTGTGCTACTCTAGATTTCAAGTCGCAAAGAGCGACGAGCTAACATTCCTTTGGCATGGCTACAGGACCTCCGGGTTCTCCTAAAATTGTCATTAGCCTCCTTTGGATCGGGTCATGCTCAAAGCATATAACTGGTGATGATGGTAAAGCGTTTTCCTCTTAGGTGGGAGGGGATGTAGAGGCTGAGTGCTATCGGTTGCTCGTTCAGTCCCGTGGTGTATGTGGCAAGCTTGTATATTAGGATAACCGTGATAGTGAAACCCAGTCCTAGTTCACGACGATCATCATTGTTGCAATACCATTCAGCGCCATACGATACAAAAACATATATAACATAACACAGTAGTATATAATACAGTTATATGGTAATATCAAGGATGAGTAACATTGTAGTCAAGGTCACACACGACACATTATACCGCCTCCTCAGATCAGAGTGTACCATGGGTGAGACATCCAAGCAGCTGTCCTGGCTGGCTGCTCGGCAAGACCCGCAACGCTCGTGACTGTGCAGACCGATTCAGGAGTGGCAGACTCTGGCTCAAGGATCGTGTCTGTACGTGGTGTCTTGTCTTTCACAATCGCTGAGTTTCTTTCTGTATGACTGCTTGACTTCTTCTGCCCTCGACAGCTCCTATTGTCCTGTCGTCAGGCTTTGGCTCGGAGGACCCCACCAACTCCTGCGGTCCGTTGCAAGCCCCGACCAAGACTTGGTGTCAATGCCAAGAGCTTGCATGTCTCTGTAGCACACATCTTTGTATCACAGCCGGAAGCATAGAGCAGTTCACAAGGCAGATGCCAACTCAGTATATTAAAAAAAAAAAAAAAAAAAAAAAAAGGGTGGGGGTGGGGGGGGGGGGGGGTGCATTTTGTGAAGCTGCCATGCTGCGTGTGGTGAATTTGGCCCAGCCTGCGGAGTCCTCATTGCCTGAACAGGCTGTGATGCTTGGGAGGCCAATGTGAAAAGATTCTCAGAGTTACGTACTCTGTCTTGCCAGAATATGCCCAGAACACGGTGGATGCTTTTCATGTGAAAGTGTTGTCTTTTCTCTTTCTGGTAAATGTTTCCAATGTCTCGCTGCCATGCAACAGTGAGTTGATAACACAGGCGTTCCGTACTGCCATCTTTGCCTTCACATCACAATTTGCCAACACTCAAGCCGTGAGGCGCACGAAGAGTGTGGGTGCCATTCTGACCTCCTTACTGATCTTGGCTTCCAAGGTGAGGTTGCTGGTTTATGGTGGAACCTAAATATTTACACTGATGAAGAACATAGAATTTACGGTCGATGGCGATGGCTGGCAGTGATTCTGTATCAGTCCCAAGACTTACATCTTCTTTAGATTGATGATCAGCCCAAATCCGTGAGCCTGGGAGAAGCAGAGCCCTTGCTTGCTGTAGGTCACGACTGCTGAGGACATCAGCAAACAAGATGCCTCTGATGGGAGCGTTGTACACTACTGTCTGGGCTCTGAGTTCAGAAAGCTTGAACAGTCTGCCATCTGATCTGGTGCTCAGGTTATCTGATGTGTTGTGGTGTCTAAGGCGTAGTTCAGGAGCAGAACAGAAAAGAGTCTGGGAAGAGTACACGTGCGAGCAAGGACTCAGCTTGTTTGACACGTGTTATATAGCAAAGCACTCCGGGGAGCTGCTGTTGAGCTGGATCGTCTTTTAGTGTTGGCCTGCAATGACTGAATCAAGCTCTTCCGCACTGCAGGCAACATTTGGGAGGGTCTTGAACATTTCTCAGCTGATCAAGTCGAACACCTTTGTGAGGTCGATAAAGGTGGTGTATATGGATATCTGCTGTTCTCTATACTTATACTTACAAGGAGAGAAGACCTTATCGACTATGGACCTTGCAGCTCCAAAGTTTTACTGTAATTCATGGTATAAACCACCGGCATAAATAACATTGTGGCCAAGGTGAAGCAGCGGCGGAGGAGGTGGCTGGGACACATCCTTTGGATGGGCAAGACCAGACTCCCTCATACTGCACTGAGATGGGCATCACCAGGGAAGAGGAAGCGAGGCAGACCACTAGACACCTGGAGGAGGACAGTAGAGGAGGAGATAAGAGAGGCAGGCAAGACCTGGAATGAACTGAGCTGGCTTGCCCAGGACAGAGAGGGCTGGAGGGAGCTTGTTGGCGCCTTATGTCCCGGGACACGGGATGAAGAGGATTAAATAAGTAAGCATGGTATAAATAGTTCCACTAGCTTCTGCAGGTAAATAACAATGAATCGAGCAAAGGCTTTGCCAGCAATGCTAGGGAAGGAGACGCGTCTATAGTTGTTGGAGTCACTTTTTTCACACTTAGTCTTGTACAGGGTAATGAGCTTGGTGTCTCTCATGTCTTTCTGTACATTTCAGTACAAATACTTCATTTCAACGTTTTCATCATCCTTTGTTGAAAAGAGTGCTTTGTGTGTAAACATCCTATCTACGCCACTTCTGCACAAGCAAGTATGACAGCCATGCTGAGGTACTCCATGAGGTCAAAAGCTGACGGGGATACAGTGTTTCCTCAGGAGTTGAGATCAGAGTAGTGTTCAACCCATCACTGCGCCTGCTGTAGTTAATTCGCTGATAGAAGAAGCAGGGAAATGCAGGTTTTTTTTTTCCGGACTGGTCCTAGTGCTTCGCGAGTGCCTCAGTTCATTCCCATGAAAATGTATTATATCATGGCCATCTTGGTGTTAGTGCTTATCTCAGACCAGTGCTTGTCAGTGCAATGCCCGGCTGTCTGTTCAACTTGGCTTTCAGCGGTCCTAAGGAACTGTCAGTTATTGTCAGTGGATGATTGATTTTACTCGGCAAGGGCCACGTTGTCTGTTCAACTTGGCTTTCCGTGGTGCTGCTAAGGAACTGTCACTTATTGTCAGTGGATGATTGATTTTACTCGGCAAGGGCCACGTTGTCTGTTCAACTTGGCTTTCCGTGGTGCTAAGGAACTGTCAGTTATTGTCAGTGGATGATTGATTTTTACTCGGCAAGGGCCACGCGCTTGACTTAAATCAAGCGAATCGCATTATCCTCATCTTAGTCTGTCTGGCCTCAGACCAACTGCATTTCTGCCAGATTTCTTCCTACAGTTGAGGTGTCTGATACATGTTGCCATGCAGATATTCCAATATGTTTTGGTAGCAGAGTCTCCAGGCTGCGAGGACTCAGCAAACTACTTCATGAGGCATAGTCTTGCTGATACTTATGCAAAGGTTCTCTAGTTTATGCTACACTGGGATTCCTTGGTCTTACAGCATACCAAGTTAAAGTCTCTGTCCGCAGCTTATGCCCTGGCAGAATTTTGTGCACATAACACTGGTTAAGAGCTAAGCACCTGGCCAGGATCAGATCTGGTTTGAACGTGGGTATCTACAGGACACCTTGCATTGAGGTGGTCTGGAAGTAGGGTTTTCTACTGCACAGATTATAATGACCCAACAGATCAAGCAGCCACAGTTCTTTCTCAGTCATTTTTGTTTTCGTCAAAGACCACAAGTCGTGGTCTGCATCCGGACTGGCACTGAGGTCACAAAGAGAATAGGTTGTTCCTTGCTGGATTGGGCGTCTTTCATGGTGAATGACATTTTCACCGACCTCATTTTTTCATCCAGTGTGGAGAATAATGTGACAGCCTGTGCGCTGACAAGGATGGTGGGACCAGTAATGTTTCTGACGCAGAAAGTCAGAGCCTCTCTGATCCACTGCTGCCTGGTGCTACCGTCCTAAGCAGGCTGTTCCTCACTGCAAGCCACGCATCGTGCCAAGTAGGCTTACCAAAGCTCTTCCCCTTCCAGAAAAAAACAAATATAATCCTTCTCTTTCAGAGTGCCAGAGACTGTCAGCCATGTTCATGAAAGGTGACTATGTCCACATTCAAACTCTTGACCTCGTCATTTATGCCAACTGTTTTGATAAGATCACTTATGCCCTGAACAATGTCAGACATGCCGTTCATCATTGTTCGGACATTCTAGCTTCCCAGTTTCAGATCTGAACTGTTCTCTTGTTTTGTTGACTGGTGGGATCATAACAGTGTGCGGTTCAGATGGTTGCTTTTCTCATGTACCCAGTGATGATGGCAGACCACAATGCGACAGCTTCTTGTTGTCTAGAGGCATGTTTGAGGTGGGGAGAGCTGTCCAGTAAGGTCGTCTCCCTCCATCAGAAACAGCCCCTGTTGCCACGCTTTATGCCACTCAAACGATGACATCTTACCATTGTCTGTTGTTTCGTATGTTGTTCCCAAGCTGAAAGTGAATGCAGAATATCCTCTCCAGATCATGGACAGAGATCTGTTAGTGAGTACCACACACACCGCATTTTCATGCATTCAGTCACAAACACAGCATGTTCACTCCATGCGCACACGTCTCTTCCATTCAATAAAAAGGAGAGACTGCAGAAACAAAGATTCCGATTTTTGTGTGTTCTTTACCGTAACAGAACAAAAGAATGTCAAACTAGCAATCAACATTAAGCGGAAATACAATGCACGTTTTCCTGACCATTTTTTACGTTTATTTTCCAATTACAGATTTCCAACAAGTTCCCTATTGCTTTCTTTCATGAATGTACATCACATAAAACATTACATTTCTCTTTCTTTCTATTTACAAGATAAAGTCGATGTAAAATTTCTGTTACGGCCATAATGATCCACCAGAGGGACTCCAGATTGCAGGAGCTAGGCTTTCAGTCCAAGGGTTGGATGCATAGGTCTTCTGGAAAGAAACCCTAAGTCCTAGCGTTATGGTTGGAAAATGTGATGTTTTTTCTTAAGACATTATACAATAAACATGGTTACACATCATACTCACGACTTTCAAGCATTCCCTTCCCAACAGTTCGGAAAAAAGGACTTGAATTGTGTTTTTTTTTTTTCCTGTAAACCAATTACGTGTTTTCACAATATTCTTCTTAGTATTTACTTTTTACACTTATCACATAAATGATCGTGAATTAGTCATCTGCATTCACTTTTAAATAATCTAGCCTTTTTCTTTATTTATCGGTTTTTCCCCAACGAGCAATTTACGCGTAGGGAATCAACGCTATACGAAATCAATAGTAGACTGTCTGCAACCACATCATGACCACACACTGGTCGTCAGGAAAAACCCAAGTTTTACTCTTCAACGCTCAAGGTCGGAAAATATTGGTCAATCAATTCTTGACCTAAGTCAAGAGACCATCTAACTCATGTCCCACTGTTTGTCATCTCCTGGTCTGCCATAAAGATCGGGAACACACCGGTCCTACAAACAAGTCAGCTTCTCTCAACCATCAGGCGCCTCAGCGTCCAATGGAATGAACAATAAAGAAAGGTCAGGAATTTAAGCACTGTTCACACATAGTTAACATTGTGGCCACACTTCTATATTTTCACTCTTTCTTTTTTCAAATTCTCCACCTGTACTCCTCAACATGAAAGTTCACTTACGTTTGATGTCCAGTCCATTCATACAACATTGTATGGGTCATGACTAGACACACACCTCAAGTCATCACAGTGATTGAGATGAAGTCGGATGTCAACCTGGGCCATGTTGGATGGAGGACTGGCTGATGTCCATGCAGCATGTCCCCATCTCCACGCCTCAAGTGGATCCACGGGAACAGCAGCTGTCACAGTGTGTCACAGACACAACAAGGTTATGACACATATATCATTACGGCTGATTATGGTTTAAGCTTAAACCATCTTTTATCTGACCTAGCATGTGGTGCCATCATCATCTGTTCCTCTTCATTCAGTTATGGACATATAAATCTCCGCTTCAAATTGGTAAGTCGTCTTTGCAGAGCACTTCACATGTACATTGTTTACATAAGTTTGGGTATGGCTTTCTAGTGCCATCGTTGATTTCAGAATGAACTGCTTGCATCTGGAGCTGCTATTCAGGAAATGAGTTTTACTTACAACCACACCATTTGCTGTGCAGTCTCTGTCTTCTCTTGTGTTTATGTACTCGTCATTTTCTTTTTGAAGATCATAAGTACTTAGGAGAAGTGCACCTGATTTCAGGAGAAGTCTACCTAATTTATATTTTGGTTCTAAAGTTCTTTGATGTTCGCTATGTGTACACTTAGTTACTAGAAGATTTGTGTGGAGGTGGTAGTGGTGGTCAGAGTGTAGGGATGGCTAGAAGATTTGTGTGGAGGTGGTAGTGGTAGTCAAAGTTACTAGAAGATTTGTGTGGAGGTGGTAGTGGTGGTCAAAGTGTAGGGACGGGGTGTCTGAATGCAGAACGGCCTTCTAGTTTCCAGTAGAGTGACTTCACTCTCTCTTACTTTACAGGCTGAATTCACAGGGCAAAGGTTGGCCAGTTGTAGGCTTTGTGTACTATGTGTTGGCTGGTAAGGGCTGATTCAGTCTCAATTCCTTTGTTGAAAGACTGATAGTGTAGAAGACGTAGGTCAGAGAGTGTCACATGACTTGGATCTGTCTGCATAGTTTACCTCTACCGTGCAAGATTTTACATTTCTTTCTAGTCATCCGATTCCTCACCTGCAGAGCTGATACAACTGCGCTCTTGATTGTTGTATTGCAACCGCTGTACATCTTATTCAAATTTTGTTCACGCATTTCGCTGTTTACATAGCGTGAATTGGTTGCTTTTTTTCTCCTCTCCTACCGTTACGACTGCTCATTTTCAGCCTTTGTTTTCTCACCTATTTTGTTGATGCCTGTTTTCATCATGTAACTGTTTTTTTCCCTGTATTATGGTTCCAACTGTCTGTTTTCAGTCTGATTTTTTTTTAAATCAGTTTTATGTTACAGCTGGATTTATCATCATATTACCTGTTGCACTGCTTGTCCTACGTATGCCCTTTCCTCTGTTTTCATCACCTCTTTTGCTGTTGCCTCTACATATCCCTGTTTCACTGCTACTGCTGTATACTGTGGCCGCGGGTTTTTTTTTTTTCCTCCTTTACTGTTACTGCACGAAACAATCTCAGTTATTCTGCTACTGACACTGCATAACTCAATCCTATGTTGTGTTTTCTCAAGTGTATAATTGTTGTAGCAGTACATTTTTCCCTTTGTACCGTTTTTTCACTCGATATACAGCTATTGCTGCGCGTTTGATTGCTACCTGGTCTGTCTGAAACAAACTGCTTTGCATTGCTTTGCTTTGCACCTCGGATTTGTGTATGTGTATTTGTTGTGCTCTCTACTCTGTTACTGCTATCCAGCATGTCTGTTCTCATCAGAGTAACTTACACAGCTGCATATTTCCGTCTGTTTGTTGAGTTTCCTCACCCTTTGTGCTGTTACACCTGTGTATGTGTATTGTTTCCTCACCTGACGTGCTGTTACACATGAATATCTGTATTGGTTCACTACCTCTTGCACGGTTACACACACAGACACACACACACACACACACACACACAAAGACACACGCACACACATGTACACACACACACACACACACACACACACACACACACACACACACACACACACACACACACACACACACACACACGCACGCACACACTACTGCTTTTTATTTGTGATATTTGATCAATTGTTATTCTGATACTACCGTACACTTGAACTACTTTCACTCACACTCAAACACACACACACACACACACACACAAACAAGATGGCGACAGCGATCAGAAGCTAAACGTCGGGTCTGCTAGCTTATAGCATTTCTGCAGACTCTGTCTCAGAAATGACCAAAACCAGGAGCCAGGGAGGTCTTCTTTCGTGCCCTGTACGAAATGCAAGTCAAGAAAGAAAGACAAAACCAAGGAAGTCGGCGCTTCGAGAATGTTCAAATCTGAAGCGAACCGGTCAACAGTCAAATGCTGGCATGGACAGCACCGATGAAATTCTGAACCTCTCAACTCCTTCACTTCTTATGCCACGAGTGACGTGAAAGAAGAAATCCGTGAGTTGAGAATTGTAATCGAAACTTTATGCAAAAAAATAGTAGTATCCCTCGAAGATACGGTACGTGAGCAAAACAACACCATTGCTCAGCTCACAACCGTAAAGTACAATTCAGAACCACGTTCTAAATGTGTTCAAACCGATCCAGAACATAAAATGGTAAAGAAGAGCGCGAAACACAACCTTACCTACGCTCAGGTGACCGCACAACGCGCCGTGTCAACATCAAGCAGGAAAGAAAAAGAAGAGGATAAAAAACTAAAGTCAAAAGAACGATCTGGAACACAGAAGACAGCTTCTCATGACGTCAATCCCAATGATAGCGTCATCACGTCACAGACTGCTCAGAATCGAACAAACAAAAGACACAACTTGGAAAGGAAAGTGAACAAAGCTAATGAAGATCTCCCAACTGTTCTCGTCCTTCATGATTCTGTTTTGAACGGTGTGAAATGCCCCCGACGACTTGGTCGATCTTATGGTTTCAAAACCGTTTCAAAAAAATCTTCCACTACAAAGGACTTACTGCCCACGCTGAGACAAACCTTGTCGTCAATGGATACAGAAGTTGATGCAATTGTTATTCATTGTGGTCTCAATGATATTCAACAAAAAGATGTTGCGTCCTCTAGCAAACTCATTGCGGACACCATTAAAACCCATCGCTAAAGAGCATTCACGTGCCAGCATTGTGATCAGTAAAGTGGCTCCTGTTTCTAACCCCGAATAAACATAAACCGCGAAATGTTCAACGCGGTTATAAACTCAGAACTATTCAAAGTTCCCAAAGTGTCTGTCATCAGCCATGAGAATCTCCTTGCCAGCCCCAGAACACTGAGAGACGGAGTCCACCCGAACCAGAAAGGAACCAGTGTACTTGCTGGTAACTTAGGGCGACACGTTCACCAGCTTTTCTGGAAAATACCCTCTGGCAGCAAGTCCAGGAATCCCGGTCTACATCGATCTTCATGGAGAACACGATACCTCCCTCCAGTCTTCTCGTCACACAGATATCATGATCTACCCTTTTCTCCTGTACCAGGGCCCTGGCGGAACTTCTATGATGTTCTACAAGACTGGTGAATGATCTTCATAAAAGTTAACAACACCCTGCCCCCGTCAAAAAAGTCAGTGGTTGTGCTATAATGTCTAGCGACTGAAATGATAACCTGATCGTTTTTGTGATACATATTTGCCTGGTTGCCATTTTGATGTTTTTTTTTTTAGCCTGCTACATCGCATAGTTTCCTCAATTTCCCCTTTTTTTTTTATTTATTTATTTTTTTTGTGCGTTACATATTACCTTCTTATTCCTCTTCTAGGCCTTGCCTTTTGTAAAAGTGTTCTCTATTGCGTTACTGTTTACTGACTACTAGTTCATTGTTGGGGAATCGTCTTTTTATCTTTCATTTGAATAATCATTTTGCAATTGTGCCTCCCTTGAATGTCCATTGTAAAATTTTGATGGCAAAAAAGACTGACATTAATATACTACAATGGAACTGCCGGTCGATTAACAAGAATTTGGTAAATCTTCAACAACATCTTGAAGCCAGCTCCTACATGGTCCTTATTCTTCAATCACTAAATGTGTCTAAAAACGACTTGCCACGGCTGGATCGTTTCTTTTACCCACCTGTGGTACAAGAAACTGGTGACAATGAGAAAGTCTCTGCAGCCATTTATATAAATGACCAGTTATCTTACCATCCCCTTCAGTCACCTATACCTGCTGGCACCTCAGACTTGTATTCTTGTGCAGCTTCTGTTCACTTTGACAATTCTCTAGTCTTAAACATTGTCTCTGTGTACTTCCCAAAAGGAGTCATTGATAGCAATTCAGACTGGCTACATAATTTAAACTTTCAAAGTAGTGAATGGTTAATTGCAGGGGACTTTTAATGAACATGCTCCTTTCTGGGATAGAACTTGCACGAAAGTCAGCTCAAACCGTTTAGTGGAGAACATATCAGACTCTCCACTCGTCCTGTTAAATGATGAAGTATCACGAGACTGTCTGATATACCTAGTCACAGATCATCTGCAATCGACTTGTCTTTAATCTCCCCATCAATGGTCCCGAGCTGTACATGGCAAATTTATGATAACACTTTAGGGAGTGATCATATCCCATAGTTATTTCTCTGAGAGGATTTGTAGTGAGTCAAGACGACAGTAAAGATAAAATCCCAAAGTTTGATTACAAGCGAGCTGACTGGGTCAAATTTCAATCTGTGCTATCTTCATATGACGTCAATTCGTTTGATAAATCTGACATAGAATCTATGTACAGTCATTTTACTATCTCACTACTGCACGCAGCCGGTGAGGCAATTCCGATTCTTAGTCAATCAAAATCTCTCAAACACACGGGTAAAGTGTGGTGGACAGAATCTTGCAGAAACGCTGTCGATAAAAATAAAAGCACGTTTAAACAGTACGCAAAAGTAAAAAAGGTAAAAGGGAGCATACCAGTTAAAACTGCCAAGAATCATAGGAATAAAGTAATTGAAAATGCTAAACGCGAGTACTGGTCATCATTTTGTTTTAATGAAATAAGTGAACATAAAGATATCAACAAAATTTGAAAAAGATCCATGAAATGAAAAACGGAATCCATTTACCTGCATATCCAATCATAATAGGAGCTGAAAAATTTCCTTCGGCATATCAAAAAGCAGAATCATTTGCTGACATGTTTTCCAAAAACAGCTCCTTCTGTAGTTTATCAGACAAATGCAGAGATATGAGGGAAAACCAATCTAACGAAGAAATGTACGCCGATCCTTACGAAAATAATGATCATTATCTAAATGCTGATATTACTTTTCAGGAATTACACTCTGCTATTTCTTCATTGTCTAATAAGAAAACGTCTGTTGGTTTAGATGCCATTTCTAATGAAATGTTAAAAACATATACCACAAAAAATGTTTTACTTTTACATAAAATTATCAATAAATGTTGGATTGAAGGGGACATACCTTCAATATGGAGAGACTCAATTATTGTTCCCATTTTAAAGAATGGAAAATCAATGACAAACAAACACAAATA
>JADBJO010009458.1:15000-37500 GCA_016801955.1 Conus betulinus | reverse complement strand
AAGAATCTCGGCATCATGGAATCGTCAGATACACACTGGAGAACAAAAAAAAAAACAAACAAAAAACCACCATAATAAATTTTGACTCACATGTGTTGCAAACTGAGTAAATATTACAACTCTTTTTCAGATATCCGTGCAATTATGTGTTTGTACATCAAAACTAGAGAAGACGTCATACATGAAACGTTAAGTTAGACCTCATGTGTTCCATCACACTAAATCTGATGACGCGCATTTCAACTCGTCGACACGCGAGCTTTCAGTACGAGACACCAAAACGTGGAGGGCAACCATAAGTGTATATTGGCGCTAGGGCTGGGTGGATGAGCAGCAATTTGTGGAAGAGGAAGGGGAAGAAAGAAGAGAACGACAGAGGTATGTTAGTGACATGTGTAGGAGGTGGGCGAATGGGGGGGGGGGGGGGGGGGGGGGTTGTGACGTTGAGGGTGAGGGTGGCAATTTCACGGGAGAAAACTGCATAGGGATGGAGTCGGTTTGGGGCAAGATGGAAAATGCAGAAAAAAAGACTCAGACAGAATCATTTTGGGATCAATCTTTTCCTGCCACTGAGTAAGTGGAGTAATAACTGGTGTCAAAGTCAGGGCGCTTCATTTAGATACTCCTGCCATCTTTACCAGGGGCTGGATACAATGAGTTATAAGGATAAACCAAGCAAGGGTCTGTGGAGGTTACGGAGGAGGATGAAATAGAGGGGCGTGGCACAAGGCGGTAGAGAGGAGAATAGATAGAATAGAAGGGCACTGGAAAGGTAGTTGTCATCAAAATAATAAGTCAGCCGCTTCTAGTACTTCATTCACCAAGAAACAATCATCGTAGGCGAAATAGTCAGTGTTCGTCACCTGTATTCACTTCACCTGACAGATTAATCCAGCCAGAGGGCTGAACACATCAATGGGTTGTTTAACGATATCATTGTAATTGTAGGTCTCTGTCTGTTTTCATCATCCATGAAGAAGATAAGTTTCTTCAGCACTCTGATGTTGATTTCCACTTATGAACGACAGAGACTGCCATCTTTGATGAGAACAGGATGGTTGATGGAGGGAGGTGTATGGCGCAGTCATCATGAGGCATATGGCTCAAGTTCACAAATGCGACACTTTTGGAGATTTTCATGCCATTTATGCACAAAGGTGCTGTAAGTAATAAATTTAAGATAGCAGGCAGATCTGAAAAAAAAAAACACATTGAAATTCAACCATATGGAACGAATTAAACGAGATGTCGTAGACAAGATCCATATGTCTCTGCCTATTCCATTTTGCTCCACGTATATTTGCCGTTCGTCTTCCTGTGGTTTTTGTACTCCCGGTTCTTATAGGACAGGAGTACTTTATAATGGGAACCAAGAAATGCTGTCTGTGTGCCTGTCCGTGGACAAAAATATCTTCACTCGCTTCAGACAAAAGTACTGGGCCCATCTTTCTGACAAGTTGTAAGTATGTTCATGGTGGGTCACGGATGATGCCCGATTTTTATTCTACCAGAATAGCCGTTATTAACGGCTACAACGGCCCATAACGGTTTTTCTTCTTTATGGAATATCTCAGAAAGTACTTGGCTGATCTTTCTGAAAATTTGTAGGTATGTTTATTGTGGGTCAAGGATAATGCCCGATGTTTTATTTTACCAAAATAACCATTACTAAACGGCTATAACGGCCCCAAATGGTTTTCATTTGTATGGAATATCTCAGAAAGTACTTGGCTGATCTTTCTGAAAATTTGTAGTCATTATGGGTCACGGATGATGCCCGATGTTTTGTTTTTACCAAATACCCGTTACTAACGGCTATAACGGTCCTTAACGGTTCTTCTTCCCTATTGAATATCTCAGAAAGAACTTGGCGATCTTTCTGAAAATTTGTAGGAATTATGGGTCACGGATGATGCCCGATGTTTTATTTTACCCGAATAGCAGTTACTAACGGCTATAATGGTCCAAAAAGTTTTTTTCCCGTTACTAACGGATGTAACTGCCCAGAACGGTTTTTCTCCTTTATGGAATATCTCAGAAAGCACTTGGGCGATCTTTCTGAAAATTTGTAGTAATTATGGGTCGCGGATGATGCCCGATGATGTTTTATTTTACCAGAATAGCCGTTACTAACGGCTATAACGGCCCAGAACCTTTCTTCTTTTTTAAGGAATATCTCAGAAAGTACTCGGCAGATATCTCTAACAATTTGTATGTTCATGGTGGGTCACGAATGATGCCCGATTTTTATTCTACAAGAATAGCCATTACTAACAGCTGTATTGGCCCATAATTGTTTTTCTTCTTTATGGAATATCTTAGAACGCACTTCGCCGATCTTCCTGAAAATTTGTAGGTATGTTCATTATGGATCACGGATGATGCCCGATGTTTTCTTTTACCAGAATAGTCGTTGCTAAACGGCTGTAACGGCCCAGAACGGTTTTTCCTATTTATGGAAACATGTCACGCGTTTTCATGATAAACTGGAAGTACGTTTATATGCTCTGCATCTTGTACTTGACTTGATTTGTGAGGTTTCTTCCCTTTGCATCGGTCATCAAGACGGGCGAGATGTGTGCCAAAATTCGCTTATCTATTAGCTAAGACTGGCGTTTAAACTGAAGACGTTTTTCCTAAAAAAAAGTATTTGCACAAGAATGTCACTTTACTTATTACAGCCTCTTTCCAAATCATTGTCATTAGATCAAAGTATATGAAATGGATGAACAGAATGGTAACTGCACTGTTGTAAAACACTTATTATCTCAAGTCTCGGGTAATCTATTTCAGACAAATACAGAAACCTGGACCTGTATACCGTATTGTGATTTCTGTACATCAGGAAATCACCATAGTGTGCATAGTTTCAAATGCATTTAAAAGAAAGTAAAATATTTGAATCAAATCAAAACCACATCCTGAAAAATCGTTGTCTGTACGTAGTTATTAAGATAGTAAACCCAACTGTCACTTAGAATCATGCTTACTCTGAATATTTCACCACTCAGCACACTAGCATTAATGACTTAATTCTCTTCCTCTTTTCCTCCCTTCTCTTATAACTCCATGGGGTGTCATTTGAACACTGCATTGGAGAACAGTTCACCAGGTTCCACCGCTTCTGTCAGTTGTGTGCCTGGCTCTCTGCTAAAGGTTTTCCTGTCCGTTGTGCAAAATTGTTAGTCTGGTTTTGCTTGTCCTCTCTTCCGTATCTCTCATTTAACTGTTTCATGGAGGATTGTTTCAGCAAAGCCATTAGATTTGTTACATGACCATACCACCGTAATTTTCTTTTCTTGACTGATGTTTCTTTTTTATTTTTTTTTTTTTTTTAAATTTTCTTGACTGATGTTAGTACACGTTCTTGGTGTTTGGAGCTGCTTTATGTTTTTGATGGTCTTGTTAATCGATAGGAGCAGAATGTTTGATGTTTAATATCTTTCTGGTTGCGTTTCCTTTCCATGGCTTGAATTCTACTTTTCAGATCCACTGTGGGTATCCACGTCTTGCACATACACAAACACACTAAATAAGCCAGTGCGTGCAAGAGTTTAATCTTGTGTCCTACGGTGATGCTCCTGTCCTTCCATGTAAGCATTAAATTCATCTGAACAGTGCTATGGTTGGATCTGCTGTCTTTTAAAAGACTTCTGTGTAATATGTCCCGGATAAGTGAGCTGTTTAACAGTTTACAGGTTCTGACCATGAACATTCATATCAGTACTGATGTCGGTGTTAAAGGTGGCCATCAACTTGGTCTTCTCGGAGCTGAATTTCCATTCCATATGTAAATGATGTTTTAATCAGTTGTTGAACAATCTCGGTGAGTATTACTTTACTGCCTGACAGGCCTTCCATAACACCTGCAAATCCAAGATTCGTGATGGTCCTTCATGCCCTGTGAATTGTGCTGAGAGGTTTTCAAACTGGATCATTTACAAAGAAAAAAACAGGATGAAAAAATACGTCATGCAAGTCACCACATGTGCAGCCAAAGGTCAAACGCCAGAAACCCCGACTGGCAGGGCCATGTCACACGCCACGATTCTTTGCCCCAAACCATTCTCCAGGATGCAGCTGAAGGCAAACATCGGAGAGGCAGACAAAGCAGTTCCTGGCTGGACAACATCGGGGAAAGGAGAGGACACAGAGCGGTCAACCTGTCACGCACCACTGAGGACAGACAGTGAGGTCGCCGTCTGGCTCCAACGGCATCTACTATGTCACACTATATGCAACACTCACAGGACAATGGTGCTGCTGCTGCTGCTGCTGCTGTTCTCTTTGTTGACTTAGACTGTCTTCAAAGCTTTTGGTCAGTCGACATATGAGCTGGATTGACCAGCGGCCAGCGTTCTGACATTCTATCAAGTACTGTGGATCATGTGGACGTCCCACTGCATGATCTGTTGCAGTTCAGCTTTGGGCGAACTCTTCGTCTTCTTCCCACGTGTGTCACCAGAATCCGTTTGCTGGATGGGAGAGGATCCGGGTGGTGAGAGGCAGACAAGCTACGAGGCCCGTCAGTTTAGGTACCTTTTGCATGTGATTGAGGGTGTTAGTTTGTTTTGAGTGTGTTCTGATTTCCTCCCTCCCTCACTCCCTTCAGCCCTCACACACACACACACACACACACACACACACACACACACACACACACACACACACACACACACACACACACAACACACACACACACTTTTCTGTGCCCTTGCATGCATGGTTACTTGCGCGCAGTAATAATAACGGTCAACATCATGATAATAATCAGAACAATGATTATAAGCAAACTAATGTTTACACAAATGACACATACATTCAAGTTTTACCCTTTTTTTCTCTCGTATGCATCTTTATCTTCCCTCCATTGCATTATGGTTCCACTTATGACTGATCTTTACAACTGATCTTGTCACATCCTGAAACAAAAGTACTGCGTCCGTCAGTCAAACATGAACAAATGAATCACAAGACAAAACATGTGTGCGCGCCACTAGACACTTGTGGACATGTGCATGTGAGTAAGTGAACAAGTGACTACATACTTGTGTCTGTGCACGTGTTCTGTCTTGTGATTCGTTTGTTCATGTTTGGTGGATGCAGTACTTAAATAAAAAAAAAAAAAAAAAAAAAAAAAAAGAAAAGTTTAGATCTCCGCCTGCAGTCGCCTCACATTGTAACTGTTATTGTCAGTACATCTCATTTGAGGGCATAGTTCCACTAGTTCGAACAAACTGCTATCACACCACTGTTGAAAAAGAATTATCTCGATTTTGATATCTAAAAAAGACCAGTCCTGTGTCACATCTATCTTTTAACGTATTGAAACGTTTGCAAAGGCATTTGTCAGTTAACCGTCTCATTGAAATTTGTCAGTCTAGATACGGGAAGGATCAGGGCACAGTGACTGCTGTACTGAGTGTCATGGAAACTCTGCTGACGAATGCAGATGAGAGATTCATCCTCACGATTGCTCTCCTTGACCTCAGTGCAACATTTCATCCCTTTGAAGCGGTTCAAAGTCACGTTTGGCGTTCAGCGGAAAATGGTGGTTTGGTTTGTATCATACGTCATCGGTCTTTGTCAGGGTTTTTTTTTTTTTTTTTTTTTTTTGTCACCCACGTGCATTTATCTCAATTATTGCAAGCAGCTGTTGACACGCCTTTTCCGAACCGCCCGTGGCTGTAATAATCACTGCAAAGAAACATGACCGCAAAGTAAAACAAATAAAATTACATGAGTAGGATCAGAAAACAGAACAATCCCAGGGGAACAATTAACTGTAATGAATTGTTGGCCTGGCCTATTACCAGCCGTGACAAGTTATTACGCTGCAGTGTTGTGTCTGCTCTGCAATATTCATCAGAGCCGTCATTCAACGCATACGATTTATGTGAGGACAGCATTGTGGCGATGACAGCAATCAAGCTATACTCTGTGGAACACAGACTAAGTGGCTTCTAATGTTTCGCCTGACCAGCCGAAATGAATCATGACATCGTTCTACTGATTTTATCATTCGTCAGTATGCTCGCAACGTCAGTTTGGTGAAATAAAAGATTTAACGTTATCCTTAATAGCAAATAATTGGTTGGAATAAGTGGAAAAAATTACAAAATGGACTCTCTCTCTCTCTCTCTTCTCTCTCTCTCTCTC
Organism: Conus betulinus; assembly: GCA_016801955.1. NCBI lineage: Eukaryota > Metazoa > Mollusca > Gastropoda > Neogastropoda > Conidae > Conus > Conus betulinus. The sequence continues at coordinate 31,341 of JADBJO010009458.1, read as the reverse complement.
TCTCTCTCTCTCTCTCTCATGATGAATCAATGACAGTGAACTAAAACTGTCCACTTTTTTGTTTTAATTGAAAGTTTTTTTTCTTTTTCTTTTTCTTTTTTCTTTTTTTTTTTTTTTTTACGTTTCAGCCAGCATTTTAATGTTAAACTGATAGTTGATCAAAAAAAAAAAAAAAAAAAAATTTAACCAATGATTGCCCCCCTTTTTTTTTAATGTGTCCAAATTTCAGCTGAGAGTTTTTTGTTTTGTTTTTTTTTAATTTTTTACCCTAGTGACAATCGTTTGTTGTTCAAAAATAGACTCACAGCACACATAGAACAAACTGCTTAAAAAAAACTCTGGCATCACATCCTCAACTGTCAGGCATCAGTTGCTTGTACACCCTCCCCCCCACCCCCCTGCTCGTTTCCCGCTCCCCCCCCCCCCCCCCCCACCCCATTTCCCCCTCCCCCCCCCCCCCCCCCCCCCCCCCCCCCACCCCCCCCCCCCCCCCCCCCCCCCCCCCCCCCCCCCCCACCCCCCCCCCCTGCGATACTTCAGCCCAGTTTTCGCAGTTTCGTCGTTATCGGTGCGGTTGTGTCCTCATTTGACCTGTCAGAAGGGTTCATGGCACGTGCATCTCGATGAGCGCGGCTTAGCTCTGGCGCAGTTGCTTGTGCGCCACATGAGATCCACGTTCCTGGTCCACGTTTGTCTTTTCTTTTTTTTTCTAAAGAACATTATAGTAACAAGTTCCCCCCCCCCCCCCCCCCCCCCCTTTTTTCACATTGAACATGTACCAAGAAACATGAATATGTGAACATGTGTTAGAACTAGTAGCAACAAAAAAAAAAGAAAAAAAAAAAAAAAAGTAACCACACCAGCAGTATACTTTAAGATACCACCATCCTTTCCGTGCCTTTTGCCACGTTCTTTTTTTTTCTTTTTTTTTTTTTTCTTTTTTTTTTTTTTTTTCCCCCCCACCCCCCCCCCCCCCCCCCCCCCCCCCCCCCACCCCCCCCCCCCCCCCCCCCCCCCCCCCCCCCCCCCTTTTTTTGTGTTTTCACTTTGCTTTGTTTTGGTTTGGCTTGCGTTCGAGGAAATCTTTTTCCTCCTCCTCGCACCCCCCTGCCCCTGTCCCGTCTCTCCTATGTCTCTCCCTATCCCCGCTCCCCTCTCGTCTCCCCACTAACCCGTCTCTCCTCCTACCATTGTCTAAAAAAACGTTTCTGTTCAGTACGTTGTATTCAAACAGAATGAGTAATGGTGTCTGAGCTTTAGTTTCTTATATATGCTAATGCACATTTTCCCGATCAGAATGATATGATTTAATATACCGAGACTCTTCAAGTCTGTCTCCACCGTGGTTACACCAAAGAGAACGTTATTTAAAGTTAACTTTGTTTTCAAATCCAACTTTGTTTGTACATACCTTTCTACAACTTTCCAGAACGCTCTCACCGGTGCACAAAGGTAGAAGAAATGTTCTATAAAGTCAATTTCGTCCCTGCAGAAGGAGCATTTATTATTGTCAACTTCCTTCATTTTGTGCAGCAATATATTCGTCGGGTAGATATTATGTAGGATTTTCCATTGCAGTTCTCTCAGTCTAGTTCCTTAGTTGCTTTACCGCAAGTAGCCATATACTCTCATCTAGTACAACGTTTAATTTTCTGAACCAAAATGCCTCTGCACATGACTGAACAGGATTGTTTACTGACTCTTTCTTTCTCAAAAAGGCTGCAATATGTTTAGGTTTGGGTCCATTTGTCATGAAGTCTGGCATAACTACCTTTTCGTTTTGGGTGTTTACAACAGTTAACAGGCCATCTTCCATCCATCGTTTCCAGATGTTTGGTATAGCGTTAATCAGTGCGTTGTATTCGAAAAAAGTGACTGCGTGGTTCTTTCGATTCTATCTGTATCTTCTTCTCTAGTCAAGAGTCTGTTTTCGCGCTGCTTTTTATGATATCGTTCATTCGTTCCAGTCCTGCTTTTTTTCACAGGGAAAAGTGCAGCACTTTCTCCTTGAATCTGATTAAAGTGTTGTTCCATAAAAGTTGTCTGCTGATATGCACTCTGTCCACATCAACTAGGCTCATACATGTTTTGTTTTTAAGATAGGTTTGTACTACCGTTTTCCAAAAGGAGCTTTTTATCTTTTCCATTCCCACGACTTCCTTCAGTTTACAGTTTATTTCAAAGCATCCTAAGCCACTCAAGACCTTACTTCTGTGCCCTCTCGGGATCCGAGCCCATTTCTTGTCTGCACTCGTCAATAAACTTCTTGCCCATTCCAAATAATGGCTTTCTTGTGTTCTTTGTAAGTTCACCATATTTAGCCCACCATTTGATTTGTCATCTTCCATAATTTTCCTTTTAATTTTTTCAAAAGCTTTTCTATTACTAACTTTTCTTTGCCAGAGAAATTTATAAAACATTCTGTTGACTGCAGTAATGACATGCTCTGGTAAGCCATATACTCTGCATGACAAAAGTCAACTGTGATAACAGAAATGTTTTGATAATGATTAACTTCCCATTAATTCCCAAGTCTCTATGGCTCCACAGTTTTATATGTTTTTCGATTTTCTCGATTCTGTTTTTCCAGTTGCCCTAAACATTTACAGCGCTTTTATCACTTGTGAAAAATATGCCCAGTATCTTCAATTTGTCTTTGTCAGTTAACTGGCATCGATGGTTGTATGTCTGCCCGAAGTCTTGTGTGTAGTGTTCTCTACGCATCTTGTTCTCAACTTTTCTTTTATTTTATAATAGGACATAAGTGTGACTTTTATAAGTATGTAGATGATACCGAGTTGTCAAATTGTGCAACATCTGTTGAATTGTTTTAATGTTTACTTTAGTATTGAGCTACGCATTACTAATGTACTGTTCTAGATGAACCTCAACAAGCTCATGCTAAACACTGGCAAAAATGGTAATGATGCTTGTTGGCACTCTTTCACGGATCAAGCAAACAGACAGTGGGTTAGTAAACATTGATGACAATAATATTAGTTTTGAACAGGCAGTTACATGTCTAGAAATTCCTCAATATCTTTCAACGGATGCGACAGAAAGACTCGTCAAATCATTGATTACTTCTCAGCTTGATTATCATAATCCAGAACTCTATGGCTTGTCAGCAGAAAAAAAAAATCCCAGCTGCGACGAATTCAAAACAGCGCCGCGCGATTCGTCCTTTAATTTAAAAAAAAAAAAAAAAAAAAAGGTGTGTGTGTGTGTGGGGGGGGGGGGGGGGGGTGTGGTCATATTAGACCTCTGCTGAAGGAGCTTCACTGTTAAATTGTAATCAGTACAAACTATCCTCCCTGGCCTCACATTTCTTTGGTGGGTCTCTTCCGCCATACCTGTTCTGTACGCTCTACGCTGTCACCACATACTGTCTGCTCCTCCAGTCAGAAACTCCTGAAGATACCAGAGCAAAATTTAAAGTCGTTTGAGCGTCCCTTCAGTTTCGCTGCCCCAGCTGCTAGAAACTCACTGCCTCCCTCCCTACGAGACCAGGCTACCTTATCTGCTTCAAACCACAGCTAAAAACTGATCTTTTCAGCCAAGTATTTTGAATGCTTTCCCACATTGTTTGTCCACAATAATTTTTGTAGTAAATCAGCTGTTATATGTTAATGAATGAGGGTCTGGATAGAATATGAATACGCAATGAGTCGTTTTCATCTAGACTTGCGCCACACAAACACTATTCGTTAGTGTCATTGTTGTTTCTAGTGTTAATGAAAACAAATTCAAAGCTTCTTTCCAGTTGTATGTATATCTATAATATCATTGAATATACATATGATTTGTGCTATCAACAATAATAAGAAATAATCTTTACCACCAAACCTCGCTGCACGCAGATCAGTGTGTGCCTATTTGAAAGATTGAGCGGCTGTACTTAATGCAGACTTTAGAGGCGTTATTGTTTCATTTTCATCATTCATCATTCATTATGCCCATCGCTTCCGGTGGAGCATAGGCCATCGACGACCCTTCGCCATCGCACTCTGTTCTGGGCTGTTCTGGCCATTCCAGTCCAGTTGGTCCCTAGTTGCTTCAGCTCCGCCTCAGTGTCTCACCTCCAGCTGTTGCAAGATCGGTCTCTCTTCCTCTTTCCCTGCGGGTTCCAGGTCAGGGCTTGGCGTGTGGCACTAGACGCTGGCTTCCTGAAGGTGTGTCCGATCCAGCCCCACTCCCTTCGCAGTATCTGCTTGGCCACTGGTTCCTGACCCACACGCTCCCACAGATCTTCGTTTCAGATCTTCTCCTCCCATCATATTTTGTAGATGTGCCTCATACAGGTGTTGAAGAATGTCTGAATCTTTCGTTGCATCGCCTGTGTTGTCCGCCATGTCTCGCATCCGTAGAGCAAAATTGACTTCACATTGGAGTTGAAGATGCGGAGTTGGTTCTGATGCTGATTCCTCCAGATGCCCAGATGTTCTTGAGCATGACGAAAACTATTCTTGCCTTGCCGATTCTGGATGTGACGTCTCAGTCCGTGCCTCCCTGTTGGTCAACCACGCTTCCCAGGTAGACGAAAGACTCCACCTCCCTGATCGGCTCTCCGCCGACTGTGACTGATGTGTTGGCAGTGGTGCTGATTTTCATCAGCTCAGTCTTCTTCCTGTTGATCGTGACCCCTGTCCCAGCTGATGTGGTCTCCAGCGAGTGATCTTGTTCTGCATCTGGCTGTGGCTGTGTGACAGGAGTGCCAGGTCGTCGGCGAAGTCGAGGTCGTCGAGCTGCGTCCAGAGTGTCCACTGTATACTGTTGTTCCTGCCTTTTGTAGAGGTCTTCATGATCCAGTCAATGACCAGGAGGAAGAGGGAACGGCGACAGCAGGCACCCCTGCCGAACTCCGGTATTCACCTCGAAACTTTCGGACAGGTGGCCGGCGTGGGCAATCTCGCAGTTCATGTCCTGGTAGGTGCCCCGGATGAGTGAGATGATCTTTTCGGGGACTCCGTAATGCCTCAGCAGTTTCCACAGCATCTCTCTGTCCACGCTGTCGAAGTCCTCATAGTCTATCTATGAAGTTGATGTAGAGAGGAGAGTTCCACTTCAGCAACTGCTCCACGATGATGCACAGGCTGGCGATCTGGTCGGCACATGATTTGTTCTGCTGGAAGCCAGCCTGTTGGACTCGGAGCTTGGGGTCAACAGCCTCCTTCATTCTCTCCAGTAGAACCCTGTTGAGAACCTTGCCTGGCGTTGACAGGAGCATGATCCCTCGGTAGTTGCTGCAGTCCCTGAGGTCTCCTTTCTTCGGCAGCTTGATGATGATTCCTTCTTTCCACTGGGCTGGTACCTCCTCCTTCTCCCAGATCTTGCTGAAGAGGCTGCATAGCATCTTGACAGCTGTCTCTATGTCTGCTTTGATGGCATCTGCTGATATTCGTCCTACCCTGCAGCCTTCCTATTTTTGAGAGTCATGATGGCCTTCTTGATCTTTGCCTTTGAGGGTTTGTCACAGCTGACGGGCAGCTCTGTCTCTGCGGGTGGGATGTCTGGTGGTGCGTCAGGGGCGGGACGGTTCAGCAGCTCCCTGAAGTGTTCTGCCCATCGTTTCAGCTGTTCCTTGGTTGTTGTCAGTGGGTTTCCATTCTTGTCCTTCACTGGCTTGTCTGTCTGCTGGAACTTGCCCGTCAGCTTCTTGGTCACCAGGTACAGGTCCTTCAGGTTCCCCTGTCCGGCTGCTGCTGCCTCTGCTTAACTGGCCAGGTCGTCAGAGTAGTCCCTCTTGTCCTTGATGCTCCTCTTTACTTCTCTGTTCGCTGCTGTGTGCTTTTCCTGTGCCTTTGACTGAGCTGCTCTTGTTCGGCTCGTTTTCAGCGTAGTTTTCTTCTCTCTCCTTGTTTCCAGCTTGTAGATGGTGTCAGCAGAGATCCATTCCTTGTGCGGGGTCTTCTCTTGCCAAGGATCTCTTCATACGTGTCGTGCCAGCGCTTTTTGAGTGTTCCCACTGTATCTCGATGTCCGCCTCACCGTCTTCTATCAGCTCTATGTCTTCTATCTTCTAGCAGCTGGAACCTGTTGGAAAGGCTGATCTGGAATGCTGCTTGTGTGTCCCTGTTTCTGAGCAGTCCGACATTGTACCTTGTCCGTGTGTTGTTGGCGTTGGTGAATCTCTTTAGGCGAAGCCTCACTGTTGTTAAAAGAAGGGTGGTGGTCTGATGACACGTCAGCGCCTCCCATCACTCGTACATCCCGCCATGATCTCCTGAACTTGCGGCTAATGCAGATGTGGTGAACCTGGTTCTCAGTGACGTGGTTCGGAGATCTCCATGTGGCTTTGTGTGAGAAGATACTTCCTCCTACTACCAGCTGGCTCAGGGTGCACAGGTTTGCAAAGCGCTCACCATTCTCGTTCATCTGTCCCAGTCCATGTGTCCCTATGCTGTCCTTGTAGCCCGTGTTGTCCATTCCAATCTTGGCGTTGAAATATCCCATCAGTATGTTATGTCCTTTTCCTCTTCTGTCTATCTCCGTCTGTAGATGTTGGTAGAAGTCATCTTTCTTCTTTTCTTCCGCATCACATGTGGGAGCATAGCACTGGATGATGTTCGGCCTGATGTCATTCTTCTTCGTGGTAAACGTGGCTGTGATGATGCGGGAGTTGACAGGTTCCCAGCCGATGAGTGTCCCCTGTGCCTCCGGAGCCAGTATTAGGGCCACACCCTCAGTGTGTGTGTGTGTGTGTGTGTGTGTGTGTGTGTGTGTGTGTGTGTGTGTGTGGGTGTGTGGGTGGGTGGGGGGGGGGGGGGGGGGGGGGGGGGCTCCATCCTCTGTGTGTCCTGAGCACAGCAGCTGTTCTCCAGATGAAAGTCTCAGCTATCCTGACTGTAGCCGCCTTACTCGGCCCTAGCACTCTGATCTTGTAATTTTTCGTCTCTCTCTCGCACTTGGATGGTTTTCGCTGCTTCATACATCGTCCTGATGTTCCATGTGACTACTCTCGTTGTTGTCCTGGGTGTTAGAAGGGGAGTCAGCCTTGCAGCTTCCTTCCAGCTTTCACTGCACCGCGTCATAAGTCTCCGGGGTGGAGACACTTCCTTGCCGAGGTGAATGTTTTGGTTCGTTGTTGTCGATGCTTCTGTAACTGGTCTTTTTTTTACAGGTAGGGTTGTTACCCCTACGCAAACCCCTTTATCCTACGGGCGAGGTGGTTCTGCCTTAGTCGCCTCTTACGACATGCAAGGCAGGGCAGTGGGTCTATCCTTTGCCCAACCCACAGACAGAGAAAAAAGTCTATATCTCTCGTAAAATTCTATAGCTTCTGATGTACGTCACAAAACTCATATCTTAAAAAATGACATAAAGGTAGATGTGATAGATAAGACATCAATTTAAAGTTTTTTCGCTTCTTTACAAAGTCCACATCAATAATGGAAGATGAATGACTAATTGTCTTGAAATTCTTCGGGTCTTCTCTACAGAGCCTATCGTCGTCAAGTGTGGAAATAACATTCCTGCATTCCGGAGACACTAGAAGCGACTGATAGATGATGTGTTTCCGAATCTCCTGGCAAAGGTAGACAGGCGGGTCATGTTTCCCACGTAGATGTGGCTGGCTTCCTTTTCCAGGGATAGAACATCGTCTGCTGCCAGTGTGGAAGTGACGATGTACTGAATGCTGACGTCATCGTCTGTACAGTTATCGTCTTCACTTCCAGCTGATGGTCATTCAGTGGGTTGTCAAAGCAGCAGGACAGTTGGGTTTGGGTCTGCTGGGTAAGCTGTTAACTACAGTACACGGCATGATTTGTCGTGCGACGTATAACAATACTTTTCTGCTAGATTATACACTCTCAGCTGGTATGATGAGACCGTGAGCTTCTGTATTTTTCTTGTAATTTTACCCTCAAAACCTTTTCATGCATGTCCTCTTTCACCATTCCATTGCCTGCTTCGCAGTGTTCCTGTCATCTTTCTACGTCCAAATTCCTTGATTAACAAGTCGTCAACAATAACAATTAGTGTCTGGGTGGAGGCCGGAGGGTGCGTGGTTCTTTTCATTTCGTTTAACCATTAGACATATCCGTCAATTTAAAGAATGATATTAATAGCACTTTTTTTCTTCAAATTCTCCGTGAATTTTTGCTTTGCTTGGTTGTCTTTTTCTAACCATGGTTGTCAAAGCATCATACCATTAGGTCATCACAATGTGAACGGAAAAATTTGTTGGCACAAGAAATGGGTGTGATACAACACAACGTACTGAAATACAGAGTAACATAACTCAAGGTAATACTTAATACTGCACAACAGAGCACAGTACGCAGCATAGAACACATTGTTAATCAAATGCAGTAAAGTGTGATGCTGTAAAGAGCAGGATGCCTTGACTGAATATTCCGAAACTGTGCTCTGTCGACGTTAAAAATTGTTCAGGATTGATAGTGCATATGCGTGTGAGTGTTGAAACAATTACTTGAATTTAGGTTATAAGCAACGATCGTGTTGTCGGTTCTTTGTTTCAGTGTCCTACCGTTTGTCTCAGTGAGCGGCATGTTATGAGAAATTAGCTTGCGTTCTCCTTGTTCCTGTCCATATAGCCTTACCAACATACGCATTCACAAATTGGTAGACACTCTGTGACATTTTGACAGAGAATAGATAAACGCTATCTCCATATGACAGAGAACCAGACAAACTGGTTACGCATAATCTGATACTTCCACCCTATCTCATCTCACAGATGCTGCAGTCCTCACAAGGCACCCTGCCTGTAAAAAGCAGTCAAAAATCGAAGTCTTTCATTATTACTCAACAAAGACAGTGCCACCAGGCAAGACCTTGAGTAGGGTGAAATCCCCTGAAATCACGTTCGAGGAACTCAGAATATCGTTTCTCCCACGGGCACCCTCATATTTGTTTGTAGACCAAAACCTGAAAGTCAAAGACGTATTTGAAATGTGGCATATCCCTATTGCAAGTTTTTTCCTCTAAATTAAATTGAAATCAACTTCTATAGTGGTGGTTAGCGCTGTTTGTTTTTTTTCGTTCCATGTGACAACCCGGAAGATAAATTATTGATAGATGTTTTAGAATGAACCCAGGAATCACAGCAGATCCATCTTAAGAACTCTTTTCTGAACTTTGTCCCCGTGAAACAATAAAGAAGAAAATTGACGGCACTGTTCGTGTACCACAGAAGTATGGTCACGGCAGTTGCTACAGAATCTCTGTTTATGAATACGGAATCTTCGCTTGAAACAGCAAATACGTAAACTTCCAAGACATGATAAAGGCACACAGGCATGGTCAGAACTAGAAACGTGCAGGACAGGGCAAGAATCATGATCGTGGTCCTAGAAGCCGTTCTTCTACGACTCTCGTTAATATGTGATGAATTGCTGTTGGTCATGGAGGACGTGACCATGGAAGAGTTGGATGTAGTCTCGAATAAAGTCATCGACAATATGACGTCACAAATCAGAAGACAGAGGAACGGAATCAAAGTGAACACTGTCAGGTCGACCCACGCCCAGACATGCATTACAAAGTCATCGTACTCAATGGACATGAAAGTGCACTTGCCATCGGAAATTACCATCCCAAATGCAAAGTGTAGATGGAGAGTGCAGCCGAAGGTCACGACGGCAGCTATGACAATCCAGGTTCTTTGCAGGGAGCACATCATCTTCATCTTGTGCGGCCATTTCACTGCCATCGTTCGCTGCACCGTCACACACATTAGCAGCAAGGACGACGAAGTGCTGGTAGCATAAAGGAGCCACCAACACACCTTACATAGCACAGCATGTAAATCGTACAATTCTACATGGAAAAAATAGTAGATCCACTGACGTAACAGGCCGACATAGAGCAGAGTAAAGTCACACACTGCGAGGGCCATAAGAATGACGTGCTGCGAAGAGTTTTTGTCCTTGATACGACGCATCACGGATATTGTGGCAATGTTTCCCAAAACTTCCCAGCAACAGCAGACATGGCGGCCATACTTTCCAAAGAATGATAGCGGTTTCGTACCCCAGGGATAGAGCTGCAAGTGTCCACTCCGTTGAAGTAGTGACGTTCTGGATTTCAGGATTGATGTCTGTCGTTTGGTTTATATTTTGCACAGTGATGTCTTCCATTCTAGCAGATACCCAAACTGTCATCAAACCGAAATTGGTTGAAGTAAACATGCAATTAAAAGACCTGGTCTTAAAATACAGAATCAAGCAGATGCTGGTTAGAGTACACTACACATTTTCACATTAACATACGGTCATGATTCCACATTGCATGACTGTTTTCAGTCTAAAAATGCAAACGGTAAAGGGTTTGCTGAAAGGTCAGAAGCAGCATAAGTAGTACAAGGAGAAAAGGAAACAGTATTTCCATGAAATTGTTTGTTATCTAATACGTTTTGGGGTCAAGTTGTGAATAGCCAGTAAAGGCTTTGAAATTAGCAATAGATCTACGTATCCATAATCAGACATAGACAAAACATAAAATCCACCAGAACTCATTATCAAGATTGACACAAACTATTACAAGACACTAAATTGTGACAAAAAGATCAGAGCTTAGCTAGGAAAGAAACACCTTAACAAAGTTATGTCAGTACAGGAAATATTACAATCCTTAACAACATTTCACATTCATACATGTACACTTAGTGTTTCCTTTTTGAATAAACACATTAATAATTTGTCTGTATGAATAATGATGAAACACCAAGTTTATATGTACTGATTGGGAGGCTTTTATCATAAAAAATATTTCGATTGACATGAGGTAGTTTTGTACAGGAAACGGTACAATAGCAGTACCAGCTGTAGTATCTGTTAGAGATTGATGAATATTAGGCTTCTGGCAGACACATGAAAGACGACTTGATAATTCTTTTTTTTTTTTTTTTAACTAAAAACTGTTTCACAGAGTATTCATTCAGATCAAGTTAGTACATGTAGATGTAATTATGCATTTTAGCGTTAACCAGGACCTGTGTAGGCGAATTCTCTATATAATAATAATAATAACGTACGTCACAGCCAATGGAGAAGGATGACAATTAAGAAAAAAAGAAAAGAAAAAACAAAATGGGATATACAAAAGAAAAGAAAATTATTAGACCTGTACGCATGCCTCGTCTTTATATTTTTTCCCCATCGCTGTTTTATCTTCCTCGCCTACTTCCCTCCTCCTTCCCTCTTCATCCCTCCCCATTCTCCCCCTCTCTGTTACATCTCTCACTGGCATCCCGTCCACACCGATCAATCAACATACACAGCTGCACCCGGGTACTCTGCCTCAGTCCCATCGCAGCACTTCACGGGGAGCAATGACTATCAGGCCTTCACAACAAAGCCCACAAGAACAAAGAGTGCACCGCTGCCAAATCCCTTTGAAGCCGGTTCTAAGGTATGCGAGACACAACGTACTAAGCACCAAGTGAGAACAATGATTTATCTACTGCACGGCCAGCATGAAGGAGTGCAGCGCTTTGGAAGGCACCTCATGTTCATCAAAAGGCAGTCTCCATGAATTTGTCGATTCTCACATCAACTCACCTCAGATATGGACACATCTAAACTGAGATCGTCACATGAACAGAGAATAAAGAGACATAGAATGTAATACATTTCAAGACGATCAAAAAGGGTGAGGATGATGATGACCATATCATGGATTCCCAATCTGGCCAGATTATATGACTGGGCTACACTCTAAGCGTCATTTCATTAAATGTCATGGCGTCAACAAGGTCAGCCGATAAAGACAGCTATCGTGTTGATCAGAAAACTTGAGCAACACTGAAATGCCAATGTGAGAAGTGGGTGAAACTCGACGTATGGTTCCAGTATTAGCTTTTTCATTTGAACCCTAGTACACTCAACTCTGTTCAGGACATGGCTGGAGCAGAAACACACACACACACACACACACACACACACACACACACACACACACACACACACATCTAATGGGGCTGAAACCCACGAGGGCCTGTGACGCTAACCGCTGAGATAAGAAGTTTGTAGCGTACAGAGGAAATTAAGATCAGAAGTACTTAACGCACCTTGAACGATAGAAGCGTATCATTTTTATACCAGAAACATTTTTTTTCTAAAAATGTTTAAGAAATTTCAGGACTAGTTTCATTTACTTGAATGTGTTAATGTTTTCTTAGAATAGGAGAAGAAAAACATAGTGACAGATTGATATTGCCACAAAAAATGTAGTACCTGATACCTCCAATTCAAAATATTAATTCCTAGGCATGTATGACATTCTAGATTAAACGACATCAACACTTTAGACAAACTAGTAGGTGTTTAAAAGATCTGTAAAATTTCCTGCTGATGAATATGTCTATGCATCTGCATAAATGGCGCAGTAAACGAATTTCTGTTCTAAATATGTATATGTACTGCAGACAAAAAGTCAAGGACGCCATAGTGCTGTAGTTTCAACCTGATTTCCTGGCTGTTTTATGTATTATCATGCAGACACCCCTTGTAGTGCATCGTGTATTACTACTGTCACAGTCACATCTTGTAGGTAGGAAATATTGTGTTTTCCCTAGATCTCAGGTCTGATTTCGATCTCACCATCCATAATTTCAGTAACTTTAGAACAATATAGAGATAAAGAGAAGTTTGGTGTAGAGAAATTCAACTGTTCATTATCAAAAGACGCTAAGGACATGGAAGAAGTAAACCAGATAATTAACAGCTTAAGCGAGACTTACCTTGGCAAGTTGAAGGTCATGCTGCACTCCATGCAGGATGGGTTACGGACATGGAGGGAGACATGAGGGAGCTGCGCATGCGTAAGACCGCCATACTTCAGAGTGAGAAATACACCATCTATATAAAAATGATCTAAAATCTTTTGTTAACAATATTACATGCATCTGTCTCAATCTTGAAGTCCACTTAATGTCTTTTCCCATTTCAATCATGTTTATACAGTAAAAAATAGCCTATTTTGATTTGATAAAAAATAACACCTTCCAAACTGGGTTGGGAGGGTGGGCATATCTCCCTCCATATCCGTAACCCATCCTCTATGGAATCCAACATGACCTTCAACTTACCAAGTAAGTCTCGCTTATGCTTTTAATTCCATTTCGTATGGTTTCCGGATATATTCCGGAAGATATGAGACTTCAGAGCAGGCTGCTTTTTGCTGTTCTCAGAATGTACATGAAATATTCAATGCACAGTTTTGAACACATTCGTAAAAATTTGACTTTATTTGGTACATGGCACTTTGCAGGTTTACTTGATTTTTGGAATTTCATTCAAAATTTCCATTCAGGTAACCTTTGTCAAATTTGAAGGTAAATATAACTACAAATACACTGAGTATTGTTCACATGTTCACATTTGTACCAGACAAACTTTTCAACAAAGTTACATTCTTCAGAATGGGATCCACCCATGTTTTTACATATGCAACAGCATAAGTGTTGTCTGTCAGTACTTTCACACGTCTGCCTATCACTTCATTTCTGAAACTTTTCAGAGCATATTCAATAGCAAGCAATTCAAGCACATTAATATGCGGATGCTGTTCATTTTCTGCCCATCTGCCTCCTTCTGCTTTGATCATAAACTGCTCCCCAACCACCAAATTTCTACAACAGGGTCTTCCCTCTCCAAATGAAAACAATCATGTTTAATGTTCTCAATCCACTATTGAAGTTCTAAGTTTCCTTCATGTGACAGCTCCATGACTGCCTCAAAATTGCTTTTATGCTTTTTAAGAGCATTGCATTTGTCTTTTCCAGTGATCTGTAGTGCAGTGGTCCCCACTGTTCTGCAGGAAAGGCTGCAACTAGCTGGCCTATGACCTGAGCTAACTCTCTGATTTTGACAGTGCGTTTGCTTTCCAAATCAATGCAGGCAGCGAGAATTTTCTCCTGTCTGTCTGTTGGAAGAGTGACAGTAATATTTGTCTGAATTTAATACAAATCCTAAACATTTTATACTTTTCTTATGTCTCAACACAGACTTTTCTTTGTGGACCACAAAACCAAGTGTTGTGAACAATGTAACAGTTTCATCAATATTTTTTTTTGACATTCCTCTGGACTGTCACCTTGTAGATAACGATCATCAATGAAAGCTGCAGACAAGTGACCTTGGGCTCTTAGAGTTGCATAGACTGGCTTGAGGAGTTTTGTAAAAAAAAAAAAAAAAAAACAAAAAAAAAACTTGGACAACAGGACGATCCATTTGGCAAGCAGGTGTAACAGAATAACTGACCTCTCCATTCAAATTTCAGGAATTTCTAAATTGTGGATCAACTGGTACTGAATAGTATGCATGCCTTAAATCCACAGAAGCCATGTAACAATCATGTAACAATCTTTCTTCATCAATCCAGTTGTAAATTTTCCATTTTGAAATGTTCATACTCTACATTCTGGTTTAAATCTTTCAAATCTAATATCAACCTATATGTACCATCTGATTTTGGTACTAAAAAGTTGGTGATATAACTTGACCTTCTTCATTCATGGAATGTTCTATCACTTTCATATTCAACAGTTTCTCGGTTTCTCTGTCTGTTTCTTCAATTAAATTTCCTTGAATTTGATTTTCTTTTTTTTTACATTTCGACTCTGTGGCAAAACAGTAAGTGAAATCTTTGTACCCACCACCATTTCAAGAATGAAAGGATCAGATGTCAGTTTCTCCCATTCAGGTAAATGTTCTTTTAACCTGCCTGTCTGAAAAGACTCATGTTATTCGGAATTTACCTCCTTCAGATGGCTCTCTGCACTGTTTACACATGTAGAGGGAAACTTGGTGGCACCCCCCTGCCAGGTCTGAACTGACCTCTGCTTCGTATGAATGCTGCCCTGCCTCGGTCCCAGTTCTGGGTTCTTCCCTCGGCCTCTCTCGGTCCACATGAAGTTTTTTGAAGGGTGAGTTGAAAAAACTTCCTCCCTACTTTTGACCGAGTGAAATCCCTGCCAGGTTTTGATGCACTTTCACTATTGCGCAAGGACGCATTCAGATCATCCCCAAATAAATATTTTATCCGTGAATGGGACCTCATTGGACCCAAGCTTTTTGTACTTCTGATTTATGTTGGGTTCACTCAAAATCTTAGTTCGTCTGTCCAACGACATTTCGTGTGAGGCTTGCAAAATCAGTGTCATGGCATCTACTGTATCCTTCAGCATTATTGTCTACCCCAATCACCTTGTCGCATACTTTGGCCAATATGCCTGCTGCTCTAGCAATCATTTTCTGTTGTTCTGTACTTTCAGATCACTTACTCTGGCGCTGAACTCCAGGCCATTCCAAATTTCCTGGTTCACTTTGGGAACTGACATGTTGAAATTTTCAGGCCTGATGTGTATTTCCATCTTTTCTTTCAGTTTATCTTCCTCTAACTTTTTCCCTTGCCATTTTACTCAGAGTGCTTGTCAAGGCCTCATGTTGCAGTGGTGGTCCTGCTTGTTCTTCATTTCTGTACTCCTCCTCTATCTCTTTCAGAGTGAGCGCATCAGATCAGTCATCATTGCCATTTTTTTTTTTTTTGCTGATTTTTCTGAATCTTTTATAATGTTCTGGATTTCACTGTCAAAATCCTCATCAGCCTTCTCTTTTTTTTTCTTGAGGGCGTCCTCAAAGGACCGATCCCCCATCTCAGACCCACTGGCATGATCCTGATCCTCGATGTCTTGAACTATTTCGTCTGCTGGATCGATGCCCTCTGAATCCATGCGAGTCCGTTTCCAATCTTTTTCCTTTCTCCAGTTACCAATGAATTCCAGCAATTGAATTGATGTTGTGCTGCCATGGCAACCGATTCTACTGTTCCACCGCCTTCCATTAGGAGCTCTTCTTCGTCATGAGAAACTTCTGACGGCGAAGGCGATCTCGCCATATCGAGCAAAACCACGTGGTCAATTTACTGTGCCCCTTTTTGATTGAATTTTATCTTAACGATTGATGATATGCTTTTTAAATTTCTACCATACACTGTTACGTGCTAAGCGATTTATACTAGAACTTATTTAACCTTCTGAAAATGTCTGACGGTGTAGGATTTTTTTTTTTTTTTTTACTCACTCAGACCTTGGAAAGAAAGCACAGCATGGCAGGCGGAAGCATTTGCGATATGACGGTCTTACGCATGCGCGGCTGTATCATATCTTCCGGAAAATCCGTAAACCATACGAAATGGAATTCAAATGGTCACTGAAAAATAACAGCTCTACCACATTGTCTGTGGGTTGGCTCAGATACCTAAATCAGAAGTTCAGTCTCTTATCACTGATCAACTTTTTCACAGCTGTATCACATGCAACAATGAAGAAACAGAACGACACGGATAATCGGAAACATCTTACAAGTAATATTT
>JADBJO010009458.1:0-7500 GCA_016801955.1 Conus betulinus | reverse complement strand
ATCCACGACTGTTGTGTAGAGGTCCCTTTTTCTGTTCCTGGCACGTTCGGAGCTGGCGTGCAACATACACCACATCAACGGATCCACAGTCTTTTCTAAAGCCTCGTTGCTTTGTCAGTCGTCACCTTTATACACTGAACTCGGTTATTGAGGAGTTGTTTTTTGAGAAACTTGCCAATAATCACTAGGTGGACTTTCAATTGTAGCTGTCTCAGTTGTCTGTTTTCCATTGTTTCCTTTCTGTAGAGATAGATCTGGGGGCGTCTTTGAGCTCCTGAGGAATGATCCCACTTAGCCTGACATAACTTGGCAATCTTCTGTACTAGGACTGGACTGGTCACCCAATCTTGTGATCTTCAGCTGGGATAGAGTCAGTGTCTGGTGCCTTGTCGTTGGAAAAGGATGTTAATCGAACCTCCGCTTCTGTTGGGTCTCTGCAAGAGAGGTACTGCCTACAATTTGGGCATACGTGCAATGGCTTCATGGTCAAAAAGTTATCGAAAGGTTCTGCCTGTCTGCCCAGAATTGGATTCTTGTCAGTGATCAGAGTGGTCCTCTCATTGCTCAATGGTAATAATGTTCTGGAGGGCTGAGGCCCTAGATGTTCTTCAGGGTATTGTACTAGTGCTTAAAGTTCTGTCGCTATTTGCATCCTGCTTTATCTGGACTGCCTTTTTGCAGTGCCAGGAGACCTGCATTTCTTTGAGCTTCATCTCCATCGTGATTCTGGCGGAGTTTTAAGCTGCTTTCTCGGAGTCAGATATACTGCCATGCTGACAAACAACAACGCTTACAAAGCTTACGCAAACAGCGTGTTGATATCCTTTAGTTTTCGTCAAACCAGTCTTGGTGCCTGTGCCTTAACCCCCTATGCCATGTCCTTCAATACCACCACGTCCTTTTTCCAGTCCCCTGGCGCCAAAGTGTCTTGGTTCAACTTCTCAATTAACTGAGGTTCTGTCAAACATAGTGCCGTTTCTGCTTGTTGGCGGTCAGTCGCTTGTTTGTCGTCCTTTTCTGTGAGTACCAACTGGGCTGATTGTGCGTGTTGAGTTTAGGGAGAATGAGTATGTAGTCAATTGAGTAATTTGCGCCACATATGGCCTTGGTCACTTTGGCATCCTGTTTGTCCCCTCTTCTCATGATGACGTAACCAGTGAATTGCCAGTGCGTGTAGCGTGGATGATTACAGGGCGTTTTGTTACGGGTGAGCGGGCAGAAGACCATGTTGGTGACCAGTTTGTCATAGGCTGCACAGCTGTTCATCAGAAGCTATCACAAGCTGGTCTTGCCATCCCATTCCTCCCAGCGATATCTCCTGTATCTGGTTGTCTGTGCTACTCTAGGTTTGCAGTCCCAAAGAGCGACGAGCTAACATTCCTTTGGCACAGCTACAGGGGCCTTCAGGTTCTCCCAAAATGTGTCTTTAGCCTCCTTTGGATTGGTCATGGTCAAAAACATATAAACTGGTGATGATGGTAAAGCGCTTTCCTCTTAGGTTGGAGGAGGTGTAGGGGCTGAGTGTTATCGGTTGGTCGATCAGTCCCGTGGTGTATGTGGCAAGCTTGTCTATCAGGATAATCTTGATAGTGAAACCCAGTCCTATTCCACGACGCTCATCATTGTTGCAATGCCGTGCAGTGCCATACGATACAAAAACATGATATTACACAGTAGTATATAATACAGTTTATATGGTAATATCAAGGATGAGTAACATTGTAGTCAAGGTCACACACGACACATTATACCGCCTCCTCAGTTCAAAGTGTACCATGGGTGAGACATCCAAGCAGCTGTCCTGGTCGGCTGCTCGGCAAGACCCGCAACGCTCGTGACTGTGCAGACCGATTCAGGAGTGGCAGACTCTGGCTCAAGGATCGTGTCTGTACGTGGTGTCTTGTCTTTCACAATAGCTGAGTTTCTTTCTGTATGACTGCTTGACTTCTTCTGTTCTTGACAGCTTCTATTGTGCTGTCGTCAGGCTTTGGCTCGGAGGACCCCTCCAACTCCTGCGGTCCGTTGCAAGCCCCTCCCAAGACATGATGTCAATGCCAAAGGCTTGCATGTCTCTCTTGCACATATCTTTGTATCACAACCGGAAGTATACAGCAGTTCACGGGACAGATGCCAATTCTGCAGAAAAAAGAGGATGTATTTTGCGATGCCATGCTGCATGTGGTGAATTTGGCCCAGCCTGCGGAGCCCTCATTGCCTGAACAGGCTGTGATGCTTTGGAGGCCAGTGCGAAAAGGTTCTCAGAGTTACGTACTCTGTCTTGCCAGAATATGCCCAGAACACGGTGGATGCTTTTCATGTGAAGTGTGGTGTCTTTTCTCTTTCTGGTAAATGTTTCCAATGTCTCGCTATCATGCAGCAATGAGTTGATAACACAGGCGTTCTATACTGCCATCTTTGCCTTCACATCAACAATTTGCCAACAGTCAATTCGTGAGGCGCGAAGATTGTGGGTGCCATTATGACCCCCTTACTGGTCTCGACGTCCAACGTGAGGTTGCTGGTTATGGTGGAACCTAAGTATGTACACTGATCAAAACATGGAATTTACGATCGGCGGGGATGAGTGGCAGTGATTTTATATCTGTCCCAAGACTTACATCTTCTTTAGATTGCTGATCAGCCCAAAATCTTGATCCTGGGAGAAGCAGAGCCCTTGCTTGCTGTAGGTCACGACCACGAAGGACATCAGCAAACAAGGTGCCTCTGATGGGAGCTTTGTACACTACTGTCTGGGCTCTGAGTTCAGAAAGCTTGAACAGTCTGCCATCTGATCTGGTTCCAAGGTTATCCGATGTGTTGTGGTGTCTAAGGCGTGGTTCAGGAGCAGAACAGAAAAGAGTCTGGGAAGAGTACACGTGCGAGCAAGGACTCAGCTTGTTTGACACGAGTTATATAGCAAAAGCACTCCGAGGAACTGCTGTTGAGCTGGATCGTCTTTTAGTGTTGGCCTGCAATGACTGAATCAAGCTCTTCCGCACTGCAGGCAGGCAACAACTGGGAAGATCTTGAAAAGTTTCTCAGCTGATCAAGTCGAACACCTTGGTGAGGTCGATAAAGGTGGTGTATATGGATATCTGCTGTTCTCTATACTTATACTTACAAGGAGAGAAGACCTTATCGACTATGGACTTGCAGCTCAAATATGTGACTGTAATCCATGGTATAAAAAATTCCACTAGCTTCTGCAGGTAAATCACAATGAACCAAGCAAAGACTTCGCCAGCAACGCCAGGGAAAGAGATGCGTCTATAGTTCTTGGAGTCACTTCTTTCACACTTAGTCTTGTACAGGGTAATGAGCTTGGTGTCTCTTATGTCTTGCTGTACATTTCCTTCTTAGCTCTGGCAGAGCACCCCGTACCGTGGGAGCAGCAAAGGATTTTGTCAGTGCTTGATCAAGTAAGAGGGAGTTTTCAAACGAGGGGACCGAGGGTGAAAATGAAGCAAAAGTTCTTTTTTTTTTTGCACCGAATATGAGAAGATAAGTGGTTGATCGTTCTTTGTTTTCATTGACCTAAATGTTGTTGCTTTTGTCGAAAGAAGACCCAAAAGCAGGTCAAAATGCGTTGTGTTTTGTCCTGTAGTGTTTGTCTGCATCGTCTGGTAGAACTAGTACCGTTTCTTTTTAAAACAAGTAAGAGGGCTCATCGCGCCAAACTATAAAAAGTACGTTGTCACATAATGGCTAAGCTTAGGCGTGTACCTTCAAACAAGCCTTTAGAAACAAACACTGGGAAGAAGCACGGCATGATGCCATCGGCAATGTAATGAGCCGGAGTTCTGGAAACAGATGGAAATCGTTGCTGTACGCTTGCCAAGCACTGCGAGGTTGATTTGGACTATACCTTTTCAACAAAATATACTGATGTTTATTTCGTAAACGGCCAGACACAAAGTTAAGCTCATGAGTCAGTGGCGTTCCTATTTTATCGGAGAGAAAAAAAAACATATCAATCTAAATAGCTGCAACACTGCAGGTCACCACGACAGAACTTTGAAGGTTCCCATTGCTTTATCCCTGTACGTTTAATTTGTGTTACCTCACTGTTGGGAGCAGAGATCAATCTGATTGTTTAAAGCTTCTGTGCTGCCTGCATTGGCATTTTGTTAATGCAGTTTTGTTGCAGGATGAACGAAGATCACACTGGACTGAAATTATATTGTGAGATTGTAAGCTGCGTTTATGTACGACAGGGAGACAATGATACAATGTTACCTTCAGACACTGATGAGTGTTATATGTCTGATTGCACATCCTTATTCTAACTCTTCTTTCAGTAAACTGTCCCAGTTCATGAGTATCATTTTTTTCGTGATCAGCTTCTTTTTGTCCATTACTTCATATTAGCCGCACGTGAGATGTCGATGATCTATGCAAATCAGCTCCGACTCGTTGACTTTGCCTCCTGGGTACAGATGTGACCCATCAGTCAAGAAGAAATATGTTCTGAACTGTTCTGCAGACAGGAAGAAGTGTCTTGCGGCCATGATAGTGGATTTCTTACATCTATTGTTCGGCTGTTTTAAGAGAACGTGTAGATAAGCGTTACCGTGCGAAACGTTTGATACTTACTGACAAGTTCTAAAGTGAAGGATGTGTCAGGAGCATATTTTGTTTAGGAACTCTCCTATTCAGAGGCCTACTATAATATGATACCCATAACCTGCATCTGCCAACTGAGCTTGAAAATACCTCTAAGTAACGAGTTGGTTGAACTAATGTTTGTTAAATTTACAAGTTCATCAAAACAGAATAAAGAGGCGGACTGTGATTTGTCGGTTCAACACAGAAAAAAACTGATGATCGTTAAACACTTTTTGTATGTCAGTATTTTTAAGAAACTGATGTCCCCCCCCCCCCCCCCCCCCCCCCCCCCCCCCCCCCCCCCCCAGCCTAAATGGCCTTAAAGCTGAAGAAAAGAGATCATTTCTTAAAAAGGAGTTAAAGATAACCTTGTGCCCATGTGGTTTGGATGAGAAGTGAACATTAACTCGTCCACATCGACAACGAGTCAGACAAGTGGAAAATAAAGACAGACAGATGCATGCACTACTTACACACACTATAAAACAAAATATCTGTGTAATTGTAAGTAGCTACGAAAGCAATGAGACTGTGAGCGGATTGTTGTAACTCATCATCATCATCATCATCATCATCATCATCATCATCATCATCATCATCCCCACATTGTCGGTCCACAACAATTCCATTTAATTGCAATAAACTATTCATTTCCATTTTACCATCGCCTGGCCGAACATCCTTTCATAGAAAGAAGCCGTTTGTGTGGAAAAACAGCCCGTCCACACCACATCTGCATAAGCCGTTTGTGTGGAAAACAGCCCGTCCACACCACATCTGCATAAGCCGTTTGTGTGGAAACGCCCCGTGCACACCACATCTGCATAAACGCGCATGACAGCTGTGTAAAGCTCCTCTACCACTGGCATAGTGAACAGTTAGTCTCTAGTTCAGTGTGCTGTTCAGATGGTTCCTTAGCCTTCAGTTCAGTGTGCTGTTCAGATGGTTCCTTAGCCTTCAGTTCAGTGTGCTGTTCAGATGGTTCCTTAGCCTTCAGTTCAGTGTGCTGTTCAGATGGTTCCTTAGCCTTCAGTTCAGTGTGCTGTTCAGATGGTTCCTTAGCCTCCAGTTCAGTGTGTGCTGTTCAGATAGTTCCTTAGCCTCCGGTTGAGTGTGCTTTGATATTGTTTTTTTAGCGTCCAGTTCAGTGTGCTGTTCAGATGGTTCCTCAGCCTTCAGTTCAGTGTACTGTTGAGGTTGTTTTTTTAGCGTCCAGTTCAGTGTAATGTTCAGATGGTTCCTTAGCCTCAAGTACCCTATATTGACAGCAGGCCATGGAGGGACAGTTTCTTCTTGCTGTCTGTGGGGTTTGCTTGAGGCGGAGAGAGAGCTATCCATTGAAGTCCGATGATTCATGTCAGTCGAACTATGACACATTACCGGTATCCACTGTTTTCCGTGTAGAGCTAAGGCCACAGGTAAAGCGGTGTGTGTCCTCTCCAGGTCGTGGATGTAAATCAGTAGGTAAGTCATCGGTCATCAAACACAAACCTGGGCAATGTGGCTTGAAGAACAGGGCGTTTCCCATGCAGCACGCCCGGAACAGCGAGCTGTCACAGTTTGGTATGTCAGGAACTGCCAGAAGGAATATTAGGCCACTATGACTTGCCTTACGTTCTCCGTCTCCAGATTACTCTTCAGGGCCTCCTGTTTAAGCTTTTAATTTGCAGGAATGTAGCCACAAGGAGTAGCAAGTTTGAAATCAGGGTTTGTCTTTTCCTACGTGGAGGACCTTCCCAGGTTCAAAAGCTCCATACCATATTTTTCAATAGCAGGAGAAGATGGATCTGGATCAGATTACTAAAACATAAAAGAAATAATTGTCTTATGTAAAATGATTTGAATAGTTTTGAAAAGAAAGAACTTGTATATAAAAAAAAGCAGAAATTTCGAATTTTACGAATAGTAAAGACATTCCCCAAACACAGCATAATCACCTGGACCCTCCTGACAGGTAGGAGAGTAGGGGTACCGAGTCCTCAAGCACCTCACATACAGCGGTGCCAGGGCTGAGAGTCGCCAGTCGGGGTGTGCGTCCCAGCAAACCTTTCTCATGGATCACATGGGATCACGGTCCGAAGGGTACGACTTGAAGTAAAAGCTGCTGATGGGGAAAGCACCCTGGAACACAAACTAGCCACATATGGGGACATTGTGTATGCCACATGTAGAGACGCCTATGGAGCAAAACTACCCAAAGAGAAAAAACACCTCCAAAGAAATCCAGACGCCAAGAAGAGATGCAAATGAAGACTGCTCTGCCAGCTGAAAAAACAAGGCTTGGAAGCGGCAGAGAGGTGTTCAAGTTGGATCTGGTCAAGGAGGAACAAAAGTGAACTTCATAAGGCTTAACTTTCCTACAAATATCAGGTGTCCCTGTGGCTCAGTGGTTAGTGCGCGAGTCATTAAGTGGAAATGAGCATGTCCAGAAGGGCATGGGTTCGAATCCCAGTCATGGCTCATCCCAAGATGGGAAAAAAAAGGGGCAGCAGAGGGACATCCGGAGTCAGGAACCGGGTGTGGGCCCAACCCCCTAGAGTGTCAGGAGATAAAGGGCCGAAACACTCGCTTGAAGGGGGCTTCTCTTCTGAGGACTCTCTGCTGCCACGCTCTCCACGAGTTTCTTTCTACTACTAAACAGATAAGAACAATCAGCCAAACAGGGCAGACAACCTGTGCCTGGCATTCCAGTACCACTGTGAACGTTGCATTCCAGTACCACTGTGAACGTTCCAAGTGCCATGGGTCGCACTCAAACTGCCACTGTTCACATTCAAAATGTCATTGTCTATGCTCGAAGTGCAAGAAGGCAACACTGCGAGTGTCACTGGCCACAGTTCAAATGCATTGTCCACACTACAGGGTCCCGTTGTCTGCGTTCTAAATGTCCGTCAA
>JADBJO010009457.1:75000-83274 GCA_016801955.1 Conus betulinus | reverse complement strand
AGGTAAGCCTGCATCCAGCGGGTCTCCGGAAATCTGAAACACACACACACATACACCACAAACACACACGCACACACACACAACACACACACACCACACACCACCACCACCACCACCACCACACCACCACCACACCACCACCACCACCGCCGCCGCCACCCATCGCCGCCGCCACCGCCGCCACCCACCACCACACGACGACGACCACCTCCACCAATAATATTCCATAATGGTGGATATGTAAATCGAGAAAAGTTTGGTACTTTTATGGACCAGGAAAAAAATAAGATCGTAACGTGAATAAACATCCTAGACACTCACCTATCGACCAAATTGTCATTTGCACATTTCATGAATAATTTCAGTCAACATTGAAGATCTCACTGAGAGACGTGTTATCTATTTTTAAAGTTTCTCTGCTCATTCAGTGATCATTGTGATAGTGTTTTTTTTTTTGTTTTTTTTTTCCATATTGATTGTCAGATTCAACTCAGTCCTGATGTATGGTTCTGAAATTTGCGACCTTTTAGGTTTATGAGGAAATAACAAACAGAGTGTATTTGTTTGCTACAAAGAAATTTCCTTGAAATGTGTGTTAAAGAACCCAGAAATTCGATTTATGGAGAAAGTAGCAGATGTCCATAACTTATTAACTCATGAAACAATAAACAAGTGGGGTTTCTCTGCTTCATTGTAAGATTTCCTTTCATTATAAACACATACGTTCGCGGTGTTGATTATTGCCTCAAACTCACTGATCAAAGGCTCCCTAGAAAACATACAACATGCAGTTTCATATGCAGTTTATAAACTGCAGCACTCCAAAAAACAGAAAGTGTTTTGAAATGTATTTTCAGATAATCTCACGCACTATATGCACTCCTATTTGCATGAAAACGTAGACAGACATTTGAAATTTGTCATGAGCAGATCCCATTTGGGGACATCTGATTCTGCAGTTCATTTATATTGTTAAAAACACCTTACTGAGCCTAATCTGATTGTCCATTTTTAGGAGTCTTACGTAGCTTGTATATTTCACAAAAGTTCTTCAAAATTTCAAAATTTTCACATTTAGATTATTGATGTCGTTCACAAATATTGAAACTGCTGAAAAAAAAATTCAATGTATTTATTTGCATGAATCATTTTAAGATGACATGCAGCTTTGTCATAAGCATTGACTACTGAAGAGAAAAAAAGATATACCTGAAGGTCCACAATTTTCTTTTCCACAGCCAAAGCCTGTGACAAAGCTGTTTCTCTCTTGTTAAAATTGTTGAATAGGATTGACTTGTACACACTCCTTCACAAATGGGCAAAAGAGATTTCGTTAAATAAATCATTCGCATCTCTCTCTCTCTCTCTCTCCTCTCTCTCTCTCTCTCTCTCTCTCTCTCTCTCTTCACAGCGAAGAATCTATCAAATACATTCGAGGATGAGAACGTAAGATTTTCTCTCTCTCTCTCCCGATGAATTTTTGCAAGTGAACGATGTTGCAATGAGTGATCATGCGCATCAACAGATTAGCCTACGGGCATAAGTCACGACGGTCTGGCCGTCACAGTTCACCGACTTGGCATAGCGGACCTACAAATCAACAGAGCCGAAGATGTACAGAGGAGAAGAGATCAACATTTCGCCTCGCTTTCCCACCATTCGCCTTTGCTGGAGTCCCGTTCATTCGAGCAGGTAACTATAATGTCTTCCAGACGAGAAACTCGTTCGGTGGCTAGGCTGCCCTCTCAGCTATAATTATACCAGCTTCATGTTGTCCGCTTTTCGGCTCACTGCCTGCACGTAGGCCTAGCCTGCAAAGAACCACGGCGTGCGTGCCTCAAACTCGATTATTTGACACAATCACCTGTGAGTGCTGAACAACCAGCTTATTGTACCGGTAAACAGGAAGCAGACGCACAGCCAATCAGAGCTACAGGAAGAGGTGAAAACCTTCAACATACGCAATGGAACACCAGCTGGCCAAAGACGAACGTACAGATGTGGTCGCCTCCGTGTCTTTGACAGAGCCCTGCACTTTGCACTAAGGTCAGCCACCCAGGACAATCTATAGGGCTCCAAGTGGTGATAATCGCTGGACACACGCACACATACTGGAATGCGCGCGCGCACGCATACCCCTCCTTCCCCTCCATCATCAGCTCTTTCCCTTACCCTACGCGCGCCCCCCCCCCCCCCCCCCCCCCCCCCCACACACACACACACACACACTCACTCACTCACACTTTGACACTCACCACATGGGACTCTCTGTCTTTTATACACACGCGCGCGCGCGCGCCCGCGCACGCACGCACACACACGTACGCACGGATGGACACACACAGAGCGTGAGCGCGCATAGACAGACACACACACACACACACACACACACACACACACACACACACACACACACACACGCCTGTCATTCGT
The DNA here is from genome assembly GCA_016801955.1 of Conus betulinus. NCBI lineage: Eukaryota > Metazoa > Mollusca > Gastropoda > Neogastropoda > Conidae > Conus > Conus betulinus. Next base: position 80,841 of record JADBJO010009457.1, on the reverse strand, counting down.
TTAACACTACACAATATGCAGAAGGCGTGAGGACAGAAAGCGTGGGCAGGGGGAACAACTGCAGTCAACTTAACTCGTTTTCTGTTGTTGTTGTTGTTGTTGTTGTTTGTTGTTGTTGTTTTTAAATGATAAATAAGAGAAAAAATATCGGGTATGTGACCTCCTTAGCTGAGACGTAGAGACTGGTAACATGCATGGAAATTATATTCCGAAAAAAAAATATTAAGTTTTAAAATGTGCAGTGTGCTGCAAGCTTAATTAGCAAGAGGCGTCGACGTAATGGAAACGATCATTTACACGATGAATGATCACTCCGTTCTCTCTCTCTCTCTCTCTCTCTCTCTCTCTCTCAAAAAAAAAAAAAAAAAAATAAAATAAATAAATAAAAATAAATAAATAAAAAAAGCAGAAGAAGAAAAAGAAAACAGAATAGACTGTTCAGGTGGAGACCATTTTTTGTAAGAGGATGAGTTCATTTTATTATTGAATGCCCATATTGTGATAATACACGACGACAGAAGTTTATATATATAATAAGAACCTTAATGTATTTTCGATTTTTGAAGCCTCTCCCCATCAAGAAGCAAAAAGAAAACCTAACCGGGTTAAGTACATCATACAAGGAACTTGTGCATAGAAATGCTATGACTGTTTTTTTTTTTCTTCTTCTTCTTCTTTATGACATTGTTTATTGTCTGTTTTGTGCTGCTTGCCTCTTTTTTGAATTAAGTTACATTTAGAGACAGTTTAGAGGAACATGATTATCTCACTGTGTCCTCGAGCCATGCCCCAAAGAGGTGGGAGATGGGGGTGGGGGATGGGAGGGAGTGGGGTGGAGGCCAAGGTGAATGGATCTGGGTTTCTCTTGCGTACAGTGCGAAGGAATTTTGCTTAATGTTCCGTCACACGTACAGATGACTGTAAACGTCTGAAGCTAATCATTCTTGTATTACATTGTGATCATTTTAAAAAAAAAGGAAAATATGGAAGAAGAAAAAAAAAGGGTGGGGCTGGGAGGTGGGGATGGGAGGGGAAGGGAAAGGAGGGTAAGATTTGGGCGAGGGGATTTGAAAAGGGGGAGAGTTGGATTGTGTGAGGGGAAAGCAGATTAGATGGAAGAAGGGATCAAAGTTGCACATTTGAAGTGATCTAAGTACAGTTGCAGAATATTGCTTAATGGGCTTTGTAAAAAAAGGCTAATCGTCAAATCAGCCAAAGAAGCAACTGTATCAGATGTCTGTAGGTGGTACACTTTCACGTCAGAAAGGCCTCATTTAATCACAGTCAACAATGATATGCTGAACAGTAACAAACATCACTGTGACGGATGCACTTGATGTTATAGCAATATTTGGTCCGTAGTGAACTACCTAAAAGTCTGAAGATTTAAATAGGCCTGCGAGTCAAAACAAACTTTGAGACAGTCCTTTGACGAGGTCTTGAGAGGACGAATCTAAGTACTTAACAAGTACCTGTCTAGTATGTTATACATTCCTTTGTATAACAGCGGGCAAGTTGTGTCCTGCACTTTCTTCAAAATTTCTGTCTCCCATCATTTAGGCTGCTGTGTCTGCTTGGTCATTAAAACGGAAGCACGTGTGATATGGTATCCAACAACAATCAACAATCGTACCTTTCATAATAATTGTGAGTGTATGAAACGTTTAACTTCAAATAATGATTCTGTATGTCTGTGACCTTGGTTTGATTCTGTCGGGGGGTCACCGGTGTCGGCAAGTTCATGAACACTGTCGCTGGATGACGTGTGGTGGCGCCTTCCTGAGGGGGGAGCTAATTCACGCCGGCTCCGCGACTAAACAATTATTGTCGTCAGTAGGGGGGCTTAGAAGGCGGTGTCCAGCGTATGATGGATCAGAGCAGGCACCACTGAGAGCACCACTGAAGTGACTCAGCAGCTGTGAAGTGTCTGCCCTGATGAGTTTGCCTCCTGACGACCTGACAGTGACTGCTCCCTGTAGATTGCCGGTGCCAGGGCTGTAGCGGGCCTGGCTGTGGCTGTGTCAGAGTGAACGGCGTGGGTGCAATGCCACTGAGGTGGTACAGAAGATGAGGCAGAGAGAGAGGAAAAAAAAAAAAAAACCAGTGCCAGTTTTGAATCAATTTATCCTGTTGTTGTGCTGTGTACATTTGTTAGGTACAGAGTATATAGGCAAACTTGTTGGGATGTCTCTCCTTATCTGTTCTGAGAGCTCTGTGCTGGCATTTCTGTGAGAGGATTTGGTGTCGTAAGCAGCATTCTTTTGGAGTTATGGGCAAAAGTTACCCTGCTTGTTCGTTATTTACTGTTCACTAATAGTTGCCTCATCTAAGATTTCCGTTCGCACACCATCATTAGTTAAAATTGAAAAAAAAAAGTTTAGTCATATCTGTCTTGCACATACTATGTTTGAAAAACATCTAAAACGCGACAATAATAATAACTAATGATAATGATGATGATGATGATGATGATAATATTAATAATAACAACAACAATAATGATCATGATAATAATAATAATGATAATTATAGTAATAATAATAATAATAACACTTGCCGATTTGTCTCAAAGGAAAGGGTATTTTTTGCCACCTATTCGAGTGCAGAAAGAAAAATGTGTGACATCCAGTAAATGAAATATATGGACATGAACATAAAAGAATATTAATAACAAATGTGTATTATGTAGATCACGTGGCTTAGAACATGGGATAGACACGGAATGAACAAAATGACCTATTTGGGTCAAGTATTAGGTAAAAATTTAAAAAGCATATGTTTCATGTCGCTCTCCGATGAAATCACAAATATAGCCCTCCACCTTCATAACCTGCACAGTTCCCATGGCACCAGTTCAGACAGCAACCACCATCCATACATTTTTTCACGTGGTGAATGAAGATAGCTCTCGTCACTGAAAAACACCAGCTGTACCATTTTCTGCAGTGCCTTGAGCATGTTTCCTCACTTGTCTGCCTTTTTTTGGTGTCATTTTTCCATTCGTAGTCACATTGTCAATCATATTCAGTTTCGTCCTTTCTTGTGTAATTTTCCATTCTTAGTCACATTGTCAGTCATATTCAGTTTCGTCCTTTCTTGTGTAATTTTCCGTTCTTAGTCACATTGTCAGTCATATTTAGTTTCGTCCTTTCTTGTGTAATTTTAATTTTTCTTAGTCACATTGTCAGTCATACTCAGTTTCGTCCTTTCTTGTGTAATTTTCCGTTCTTAGTCACATTGTCAGTCATACTCAGTTTCGTCCTTTCTTGTGTAATTTTCCGTTCTTAGTCACATTGTCAGTCATATTCAGTTTCGTCCTTTCTTGTGTAATTTTCCGTTCTTAGTCACATTGTCAGTCATACTCAGTTTCGTCTTTTCTTGTGTAATTTTCTGTTCTTAGTCACATTGTCAGTCATATTCAGTTTCGTCCTTTCTTGTGTAATTTTCCGTTCTTAGTCACATAGTCAGTCATATTCAGTTTCGTCCTTTCTTGTGTAATTTTCCGTTCTTAGTCACATTGTCAGTCATATTCAGTTTCGTTCTTTCTTGTGTAGTTTTCCGTTCTTAGTCACATTGTCAGTCATATTCAGTTTCGTCCTTTCTTGTGTAGTTTTCCATTCTTAGTCACATTGTCAGTCATATTCAGTTTCGTCCTTTCTTGTGTAATTTTCCATTCTTAGTCACATTGTCAATCATATTCAGTTTCGTCCTTTCTTGTGTAGTTTTCCATTCTTAGTCACATTGTCAATCATTTTCAGTTTCGTCTTTGGCATTTGTTCGTTTGTCGGCTGTGTCAATTTCTCTACCTTTCCCCGACATCTTTCCTTAAACTCTCAGCCCTTTTTGTGGGGCCGATTGTTCTTCCCAACCGACCCAGCTTTCTGAGAGTTGTACTTTCCCTTCTCGCTGCTATTCCAGAGAAAGTAATACTGAGGACAATCATTCAAACTTAAAAGTTCACTGGAAGAACAAAATAAGATCTAGCAGAGTCTGTACGTATAACTAAGAAGCAGTTGATGGATCAAGACAGGCCATTTACGAAAACAATTTTTCCCTGGCATTACACATGGCGGTTTCCCCAGAAACCCACTTGCCATGAGCAACAATCAATTGGGATAGAAAATAAGTATCACATAAGTTAAAGTGATATTCTTCTCAGCACCAACTTTTCCCCAGCTTGCGAAAAGGACAGTCCGGGAAGTAACGTTTCTTGCAGGCGTTTATTCTTGCAGATATACCCCCCATAACCACCTAATAATGCCGCATTTGTCTGAAAACGTCTGTCCCTTCTTACCATAGGAGCCGATCGAGCCACGTATTCCTCTCTCTCTCTCTCTCTCTCTCTCTCTCTCTCTCTCTCTCTCTCTCTCTCTCTGTTACTTACCTATTCTTCGTCTCTTTTGGTGAAGACCCTCCAATCAGTGCGGCAGATTCGTCAGTTCGTTGACATTGGCTGCTTGCTATGTGCAAGGAGAAAGACACGACAGAAACGGTGGCACCAGCAGCAGTGGTCGTAGGCAGAAATATTCTACGCGATTTTCGTTTGTTTGTCTCTCTTGGAAGTGTTCATGACGTGAAAATAATACGTGATGAAACCTTGAAGCACAATTAACACATCTTGTGCTTTGTAATAATGATCATCTGCGCACACACACATACTGACACACACATACACACACAGACAAGCACACACACACACACGCGCGCGCACACACACGCGCGCACGCTCGCACACACACACACATACACACACGCGCGCGCGCGCGCGGGCATCCAGAGAGAGAAAGAGAGAGAGAGAGAGAGAGAGACACACACACACACACACACACACACACACACACACACACACACACACACACAACTATTTTAACATAATGTCACATTTATTATGAGTCCAAAATGAGGGACACCTACCGCAAAGAGAGATCACAATGACGCCTCACAGGACGAAATAGATGAGAGGTCGAAAAAAAGGTCGAGGTCAGCGGGAATGGGAGCTGCAGAGTGGGATTGGGTAGGGATGGGTGGACAGAGGGTGCTAAGACAACTGATGATAGTGGACATGACACTGGAGGGAAGAACCTGTGTGTGTGTGTGTGTGTGTGTGTGTGTGTGTGTGTGTGTGTGCATCTGTGTGTGTGTGTGTGTGTGTGTGTGTGTGTGTGTGTGTGTGTGTGTGTGTGTGTGTGCATCTGTGTGTGTGTGTGTGTGTGTGTGTGTGTGTGTGTGTGTGTGTGTGTGTGTGTGTGTGCGCGCGTGTGTGCGTGCGTGTGTGCGTGCGTGTGTGTGTGCGTGTGTGTGTGTGTGTGTGTGTGTGTGTGTGTGTGTGTGTGTGTGTGTATGTGTGCGTGCGTGTATGAGTGTGTGTACGTGTGTGTGTGTGTGTGTGTGTGTATGTGTGTGCGCGCGCGCGCGTGCGCGCGTTCGTGCGTGCATGCGTGCGTGTGTGTGTGTGTGTGTGTGAGTGTGTGTGTGTGTGTGTGTGTGTGTGTGTGTGTGTGTGTGTGTGTGTGAACTGAGAAAATAAAACATTTCGAGGGGGAAAAAGTATTGATCAGCATACACCCACAACTGGAGAAATAGACCCAACCATATGTACAACGCATATGATAACAATGAAACTGAAACAGCAACAATAACATTCGCCAGAATCAGCAGCACTAGCCGCTGCAAAGCATCAAGAACGAACATTATTTCACACTCCTTAAAGACAGTTACCAGACTTTCAGTGCTGAAAGCGAATCACCTTATTTGCAGCATTTACATAAACAGCGGCTTCTACATAAAGTTCTTGGATTTGTTCTTTCAGAATTGAGAACCGATGAAATTTGATTACTTTTC
>JADBJO010009457.1:55000-60000 GCA_016801955.1 Conus betulinus | reverse complement strand
TACAAATTGACACATTCATTGTTTAAACAAATCCGTCCTTAATTCGAGAGCAAGCACTTTTCAAAGGGAGACTATCTTGTGGGGTTTTGATTACGGGCGTTCCGTTAAAAACCCTATCAGATTACTCCCTTGTAGTCTTTTTGGCAGGGTGGTGTTTGTAGAATGTTACTCAGGGACTCGCACCCGCCAGCGTAACTCTGTGAATTAAAAATTCTAATCACTGCACTGCACTGCACAGAGTTACGCTCCCGTAAAACAGCCGGTGACGATTTTGGAACAAATGTGCCAAAGATCGTTTCCTTCATCACAGAACCAGAGTGTCTTGAAGCCCACAAGCTCTCGAACGGCAAAACGCATACTGTACGGTGTACTGAATGCGTTTTGCCGTGTGGAACACTGTGAGTGTGAAGGAGGAGAGTGATTTTGGAACAAAGGGGACAGGTTGGTCTGGATTTACTGCCCGGGGGTAGCGGGAGTGGGGGTGGGGGTGGGGGGTGAGTTTGAGCACGTGCCCTTTTTCAGCCGGGGGGGGGGGGGGGGGGGGGGGGGATTTCGGGGGTGGAGTGATGACGGAACGTTGTACCGGGATAATTTGCTGTTCTGAATGGAATATAACGTTCGTCTTGGGGAAAAAAGCAAGCTTTTTTTTTTTTTTTTTTTTTTTTTTTTTTTTTTTGCGGCATTTGTTACCGGATCAATGGAGCACCTAAGGCGGTGATTTTTTTTTTTTTTTTTTTTTTTTTCTTTTCCTGAGGCCGAAATCCACCTTTTCATTTTTTGGTGCTTCACATTGCCCTCTTCAGCTGAAAAAAAAAAAAAAAAAAAACGCACCCCCCAAAAAAAAAAAAAAACAAAAACAAAAACGAAAAAACCAAAAAGCAAAAAGCAAAAAAAAAAAGTAATTTTCACTACTAGTTTTCTTTTTCTTTCTTCCCCCCCCCCCCCCCCTTTTTTCCCTCCAAGCGCTCCCTTACACGCCATGCGTAGTCTGTTATATGTTCTCTTACAAATGGACATGGTCTTACTGGTTTTAGCGTTTTGGTTTTTGATACAAAATGTCTGGGTTTGTTAATGTAGGGGAAAAACAAGCTGTTTTGATGATTTAAGGTTTCCCTAGGACATTAACCTTTTGAAGCTGGTATGCTCCCGTGATAGTCTGAAAGAATCCTTCACCACCACCCACCACCACCACCACCACCACCAACAACAACAAAAAAGAAAGAAAGAAAAAGAAAGCAGTGTCCAAAAAAGGACACACACATCCTGCGCGCGCCTCACTGACAGACACAAACACAAACAGACAGACAGACACACGCATGCACGCACGCCCCCGCGCACAGGCACACACACACACGCACGCACGCACACACACACACACACACACACACACACACACACACACACACACACACACACACACACACACACACACACACAGACGAACCTACCCGGCGGGCCTCAGTAAAGTGAACCAGCAGCATCACCATCAGCAGCAGCCGAAGGCACGGCCCACACACGGCAGCAAAGATCTCACCAGAGCCGCTGGCATCACACAAGACACGGGGAACATGGCGGTCGACCAGCAGAACAAGAGAAACGCCACAGCTAGACGTCTGTCGATCAGCTGGCTCTGGGCAATGTGTCCTGGCGTTGAACTTTGGGGCGTGGAAACACACTCCGAAAGCGTGGGGCGAATCAATTGGCAGAAGTGTCCTCGTAAACCCTGGGGCCAATAAAAACACTCGGAGGCGTCCTTCGTAAACGTATGGTGAATAAACAGGTAGAATTGTCCTTCGTAAATGTGGGGGCGACTAAACACTCAGCAATGTCCTTGAAGGTGTGCGACAAAAAAACAACAACACACAACAACACACACACACACACACACACACACACACACACACACACACAACACACACACACACACACACACAAAAAAAACGATTTGTGGGAGACGAGATATGAATAAACACTCTAAATTAAAAAAATCTCCTTGCCAGAGTGCTTCGAATAAACACTCAACAGTGTACTCGAAGACGTGGTTCGAATAAACACTCAACAGTGTCCTTGAAGACGTGAGACGAATAAACACTTAACAGTGTCCTTGAAGTCGTGGGGCGAATAAACACCCAAGAATGTCTCCAAACAGAGGCGAATATAAACACTCAACAATGTCCTCGAAGACGTGGAGCGAATAAACATTCAACAAGTGTCCTCGAAGACGTGGGGCGAATAAACACTCAACAGTGTCCTCGAAGACGCCGGGCGAATAAATACCCCAAAGCGTCCTTCCAGACAGAGAACGAATGAATACTCAACGGTGTCCTCGAAGAGATGGGGGTCGAAGAACCACCCGGCAATGTCCATCCAGACAAATAAAAAGTTAACGGTGTTCTCGAGGATGTGGTGTCAATATACAGGAAGCTGTGTCCGTTTAGAGGTCAGACATCTGATAAACAGCAAGTTGACAGGCAACAGAGCGAAGAGAGAGACAGCACATCCAGACACTGGTGTCAATTTGTGTCCTGGCAAACATGTGTGACAGAAGTGGAAGTGGGTACGAAGGAGAAAAGTCAGTACAATCTTTTTGTCTGAAAATGTTTGCCGTTTAAATGCTCCCAGACAATTTCTCTTGACGTTTGTTTTTTTTCCGCTTCTTGTTGTCTTGGAGCCTTTCGATTCTGTGCTAGATTACAAGCATCTTTTGTCTCGTCTAGATTTTTGACAGTTTCTTAAGAAACAACGTCACGCTTTCAGTGAAATTGCAGAAAGTGTACACCATGCCCTAGTGAGTTTGATATTACACGAAATTGTTTTAGGAATAATGAAAATATCACTGATGAAGTCATCTCATCTTGCTGCATACCTGGAAATCTGCATCATATACACTTGTTCTGAATTAGAAGGACGTTGTGGCCATGACTGGTCAGAATACTTCCTCACTCTTTGAGTCTGCTGTATGAAAGACCGGAAACCTGGTCGGGTGAATGGTCAGTTGTTACCTCAGTTTATCGCCAATGTCTTCTGTAACGCCTGGAAAAACCATACCAAAATTACAGATATAGTACGGACAGTCGTCACCGAGTATAGCAAACAAAAAGTAGCAACACAAGCAACACTATCCAAAGACAGGAACATGTTTCTAGGCTCTGGAATGAGAAATCAAGAAATTGTTCATGAGCAAACTCTAGCTCATAAAATCTACCACCAATTTCTGTGATAACCAATAGGATAGTCCCCAAGATCTGGAGAGCTGCTTCTTATGTGTACTGGAGTTTCTTTGCTGTTAGCTGATGTGATTTACAGCGACCCTGAAAATTTCTTTTGGGGCGAAATGGCTACCACTTGCACAGACTGTGTTTCCCCATTGGAAGACCTAAAACAAAGCGGTTTGCTGCTAGAGCTGTTCTGAGTTATGTTACAGCATTGCTATTTTCAAATTTCAAAATCAACAGTTTTTGTATATGAACCGTACTATAACAATGGCTGCTGTAAGAATTGATAATTGATGAAAATTTATGTACTAGAGTTTGCAGAACACTCTCTTTATGTGGTAATCAATATGTATGTTGTGACATACTCAGCCCCTACTAGTTATGGAATAATGTGGAGATCTGACAAACATTCTCAGAAAGTACCCAGTCTACCCCAACTATTTCAGTTTAATTCAATTCATTTGATGTCCACGAGTGACTTTTGTATATATCATGCCCGAGACACAGAGAAAAACAGAAAAAAAAATGTCAAGTACATAAAAAATGAAGATGAATGAAGATAAAGTTCGTTTTCTTTTTATTGCAAACTATATACACATTCTTCTACCTGACTCACATAGATGAAAGAAAGGGCAAACGTAAGGTGTATGTTATACAAGAGGATGAAATTTACTCAAATATAATTTACAGCTGTGCGCTCTTCTTCTTTCCCATTGCCCATCATCCCCAGAGAGAGAGAGAGAGAGAGAGAGAGAGAGAGAGAGAGAGAGAGAGAGAGAGAGAGAGACAGAGAGAGAGAGAGAGAGAGGGGGACTGCAACAATGAAATGCATAAGTAAAGTGAGAGAAATGAATGTGAATATCTTCAACATTCCGATTTTAATGCATGTCCAATCCTATTTCTGTATCTTCCCATATTCATCCACGTCACACACACACACACACACACACGCACACACACACACACACACACACACACACACACACACACACACACACACACACACACACACACACACTGAGGGTGATTTTGTCATGCCAAACACTGATACTACTTTGATCCATATTTTACCAGATGGCATCTCAATAGCTGACCTATTTCGATTTAAATGAATTGTTTTGAAGACATGTGGGATTAGGGTTGCTAATTTAATACAAAGAGCAACCATCCGCCCTGACCCCTTCCGTGCGGAATATGATAACAAGCTAAACGAATTCTGCGTTAGCATATGGCGAAACCACACAGTGCAATATACTTTAAAAGTAACTCTTAAAAACAACAACAACAACAACACGAACGAACAAACAAACAAACAAACAAGCAAACAAAGCCGAAATCAATAACGAAAAAAAGAAAAAAAAAAGAAACTGACTTAAATAAACTCATTTTCCATCTACTATACGGTTTCCGCTTCTCTCATGTCAATGTAATTTACTTGTAATAGTTGCAAACGTAAACATCTGTGTCTATTTCTTTGAATATTTATGATAATGTACCCATGGAGATGATCTATCTCAATGTAATTTACTTGTAATAGTTGCAAACGTAAACATCTGTGTCTATTTCTTTGAATATTTATGATAATGTACCCATGGAGATGATCTGTCTATCTATATCTATCTATCTATCTATCTATCTATCTATCTATCTATCGAGAGAGAGAGAGAGAGAGAGAGAGAGAGGTGCCTGTGCGCGAGCGTGCGTGCGTGCGTGCGTGCGTGTGTGTGTGTGTGTGTGCGCGCGCGCGCGCGCGCGTGCGTGCGTGTGTGACAGACAGAGAGAGAG
>JADBJO010009457.1:45000-47500 GCA_016801955.1 Conus betulinus | reverse complement strand
GAGACGGCTAGGGACCAGCCACAGGGGGCGATAGACGATGCATTGTGCCTCCGTTCATGGAGTTGAACCACACATACACACACACACACACACACACACACACACACACAACACACACACACACACGCCCACACACACACACACACACACACACACACACACACACACACACACACACACACACACACACACACACACACACACACACACACACACACACACACACACACACACACACACACACACACACACACACAAACACGTTAGAACACACATACGGGATATGCATGCAAAAGAATAACCAGACACACACAAACACGCGCACACACGTGCGCACGATCGGGCGCTAGCATGGAGGCATGTATGCGTGCACGTAAATTCACTTATTCACACATACACACAGTTGCCCAGCACTGCCTAAAATCACTTTTAGTGAATACACATTGAGTGCAAAGACTGAACGATCATTCTCTCTTCCTCCCTCCCTCCATCTCCTCCCATCTCTCTCTGTCTGTCTCTCATAACAAAGCTCTTTGCTATCTTAATAATATACAGAAATTTTTTTTTCAAATTACTTCTACTTAAATACTTCTGATTTTTTTCTCTTCTCTTGTGAAAAAGACACCTTCCACTGAAGTGGTAATTGGCACAGACTATTTCTGGAAAGGACAATTTTGTTGTATTTTACAGTTCTTCCCTTTCCTCTTTTACTTTTCCTTACTCTGAAGTTTTCTGCACCCTTTGATGTTCGTACATACGCCCACGACGTCAGAAAGTTTGTCAGTGCTGCTTGAGGTGAACAGGGTATTATTCATTTATTTACATCTATATTTTGCCATTTACTTACTCACTTTATCAGTTAAAAATGTGTATAGACAAAACAGCCTGCCTGCTTGGAAAGCATCGGCAAAGAGTGTTCCTTAATTGTCTCTGCAGTTTGCCCAAATGCGTTTTCCTTCAGAGCAGCGTATATTTTTGTGTTCTTCACTTGCTCGCAGTTTTCAAGTGTCTTCCGAATTCTTCACTTCAGTTAAAGTGCTCTTCATACACTTTGCTTGAGCGTCGTACTTAAGTACACGCCACATTTCGTCACTTCAGCACAGTGTTAAAAAGATCCCTGCACTAAAGTACAGTATGGAAGTGCACCACGTACACTCTTCACCTCAGCTTCGTGCACTCCAATCTGGACTGTGCCATGGTGTTAAAGTGCATTCTCAACTTTTCAATTGATCACGGCGTGGAACAGCACTGTATATTCTTCACTTTAGCACGCTGTTAAAAGTCCACTCCACGCTCTTCACTTTGGCATGGCGTCAGAAACACTCTCCCCTCTTCACTTCAGCATAGTGGCATAAGAACTCTCCCCTCTTCACTTCAGCATAGTGGCATAAGAACTCTCTCCTTTTCACTTCAGCATAGTGTTATAAGAACTCTCCCCTCTTCACTTCGGCATAGTGTTATAAGAACTCTCCCCTTTTCACTTCGGCATAGTGTTATAAGAACTCTCCCCTTTTCGCTTCAGCATAGTGTTATAAGAACTCTCCCCTCTTCACTTCAGCACACAGTTAAAATGCATTTGCATTCCTCACTTCGGCGTGGGGTCAAAAGCACTCCATCTTCTTTACTTTTACATAGTGTGAAGAGCACTCTGCCCTGCTCCACATCCTTCAGTTCAACACAGTGTCACTCCGCTTTAGTACTGTGTTCAAATGCACCACACATTTGCTGGGTTTCAGCAGGGAGTTCACTTTTTTTTCTCTCTTTCTCTTCGTTTCAGAAATGTGCTTGGGAGCCTTTGATGTTAGAAACGCTTGCCCAGTCCAATCGAGGAAAATAAACACAACGTAACAAAACTACTGAAACTCCTAACGTAATTCATCACAGTTTGAGTTAATTTGGTTCATTCTACGACGCCAAAACAATAAGTCTTCTCCATTTTAAACTGGAGTTTATTTCATTTTTGTGTGTAAAGAACACAAACCGAACTATTTTTTTTGTTTTTTTGAAGCGGTCGGAATATTTTGGATAGGAGAAATTTGATGGCAAACTCCTGAGTTTCTGGAGCTGCCATCATCATATTGCCTGTGGATAGCAGAAATTTGATGGCAAACTCCTGAGTTTCTGGAGCTGCCCTCATCATATTGCCCGTGGATAGGAGAAATTTGATGGCAAACTCCTGAGTTTCTGGAGGAGGACTACCATCATCATATTGCCTGTGGATATCTAGCGTGACAACGCCTAAGATTGGCAGCTTCCCTGGGCAGGAATGAAATTATCTGTCTTTGGAAGCAATTTGCTGGAGGTCGCTCAGGGCAATATTCGTCGCGTAAACTGTGTGGCTTGATTAGGGAGTTGACACCCACCGTGCTGTTTATAGATTCTCTTTCTTTGTTTTTTTGTGTCTTCATGTTATTCTTTCTTTTCTTTCTTTTTCTTTTTTCCGTTGCTATAAACTGAAGGGATAAATTTTCCAAAGGGTATGTCTGGAACTTTTGAGCTT
>JADBJO010009457.1:30000-40000 GCA_016801955.1 Conus betulinus | reverse complement strand
GTGCTCTGTACGCTCTTCACTTTCGGGTAGATTTTAAGTGCACTCTTCACTCGTCACTTCAACATGGTGGGAAAATGCGCTGCACCCATTTCTTACAGTGTTATACTGCACTCTACACTTCGGCACAGCGTCACAATGCACTGTTCACTTCAGTACAGTATCGAACTGCATTCTACAGTCTTTACCTCTGTTCAGAGTTAAAGCGCAATACGTACATTCTCCACTTAAGCACGGTATTAAAGAGTATTACAAGTTCTACTTCAGCGCAGTGTTAAAGTGAACCCTACACTTGAACACAGTGTTGAACTGGAATCTACACTCCTCAAATAAGCAGACTTTTTACATTCATTCTGAGCTCCACCCATCAGCACAGCGATAAAATGTGCTATATACTCCTCTCTTCAGCACAGACTTAAAATGTGTACTCCACATTCTTCACCGTGTCGGAGTGCAAAAACTACACTTTCACACATCAGTGTGATATTAAAATGCACCACATACTCTTGGTCTGAGCTAGGTATTCCTTTTGTAAAAACAAATTTTCAGAAATGTGTATGAACGCTTTTAATGTTAGAATGACATGTCCTTTCAACCGAGCCAAACTTAAGGGAATGTAATAAACGTCTAAGACGCCGGAAATGATAATTCGTGGTCTGTGGCAATGTTGTTCACCCCGTACACTCAAATAGTAACTCTTCTTTATCTTAATCTGAATTTTACTTCTTTTTTTTCCCGTAGTTTTCAAGTTGATTATTGACACTTGCGTGTAACCGTTTTCTTTTATCCCGCCATTAAGGCAGCCATACTCCAACTTCGGGGAAGGTGCATGCTATGTGTAACGCGTCATCCCTCAGTCAGTCAGTCATTCCCCTGACCGCTGGGGTGGTTGGGGGGACGTGATGAGGCAGCCGCCGTTTCTCTCCAGACTCTTCTGTCGGTGGCTGTCGTGAGGAGATCTGGCATGGTCATTTTGGTCCTGTCCTTTATATTGTCGGACCAGCTCTGTCTCTGCCGTCCTCGCCTCCGCCCCCTCCTTCAACGGTACCTTGTCATCCATACCGACGGCCAAACTGGCCTTCCCTTCCGAAAGTTGGTGATAGGATTTTACGTGTGTGAAAGATGATATGCGTGCGTTCACACACGGAACCTTAGTTTATAGTCTCATTCGAAGAACTGTACGGGAAATGGAGTCAGAAACAATGTTAACTCCTAGGAAAAAGTCCCCCTGCACCGAAACGGCTCGGCGGAGATTCGAACCCGCAACCCCAAGATTACGAGTCCGCGCGCTTTACCAACTGAGCTATTTCTGCCCCATTTTACTTAATTCATTTTAGTAGGACAACATGAACTGAATTCATCTGAAAGGGGTGTGGGGGATCGGGGGTGGGGGGGGGTGGGGGGGGGGGGGGGGGAGGGTAGGGCGTGGGGGTGGGGGGGGGGGGGGAGGTGGACTGGTAATGGACAAATTTGGCGCGAAAATCCAACCTCAGTTTCTTGAAGAACGCCATAAGAACAATGCCTGCGGATCTTTTGTATTACCACGCCTAATGTTGTCAGATGCACTCGTAAAAAAAAAAAAAAAAAAAAAAAAAAAAAAATTCTCCCACGGGAAACTGATTGTTGGAGATCGCTCAGAGCAGTGTTCGTTGCGTCAAGTTCGACTGTGGAGTTGACGCCCAGCGTGTTTCCTTTTTCAAGCTTCATGTGATTCTTTCCTTTTCTTTTCGCGTTGTGTAAACTGAACCGATAGATTTCTCAAAAGTTTTAAGTTTCGAATCTTTGTGCTCTCTGTGTCTGTCTGTCTTTCTGTCTGTCTGTATGTCTAGCTTTCTATGTCTCTGTCCATCAGCCAGCGGAAGAAATCAAAACAATGGATTTTCAAAAAAAAAGTGTCAAATCTTTGTGCTTTTATTTATCTCTGTCTGTACGTGTGTTTGACAATGTATCTGTGTCTGTCCCTTTTTCAATTCGTCTGTCTGTCTGTCTGTCTGTGTCTCTTTGTCTGTCAGTCTGACAGCCTGTCTATCCGTCTGTCTTTCTGTCTGTTTGCCTCTCCGTTTTTCTGTCTCTCCCTCCCCGCTACCGCTACCCCACCCTCTCTCTCTCTCTCTCTCTCTCTCTCTCTCTCTCTCTCTCTCTCTCTCTCTCTCTCTCTCTCTAGCTTCTTCCTTTATTGACTTATATCTGCTTACGGCATGATCGTTTAGAAATGCCAAACGAAGTAGAAAAAAAGGATTTATGCAAATAATCATTGTTTCTTGTTTTAGGCCTTCCTCTTGTGGGAAAAACTGCTTTAAAAGAGACGATGATTGAAAAATCTGTGTAAAAACCAACTGCAGGTCCTTATGGGTGAACTGGCGGTGTTGAGACAACGCTGGTTGGCTTAAACTGCCGTTTAGGCTTTGCAATGACTTATTATTAGAGCACAGTATGAAAAAGTAAAGTCTTCGCCTGGTACAAGAATACTCAACTTTTCAGTATGCCATAAGTTACACCGTTTTTTTTTTTTCAGCGCATAATAAAATTTCTAATCATTTCAGCACAGGATGAACATTCTTCGGCTCAGTATTATATGGCCATGATTTCAGCACAGTCAGAAACAATTCTCAGTTCATTATCATGTATGAAATGCCCAGCATATTAGAAAAAAAAAAACTCACATTATTTCAATACAAAATTGGGAGGGTACTTGACAAAAGCGCAAACCTCAGCCGAGGTCTAACAGTCCTCTCTTAAACTGTTGCATATTCACGTCATCAGGATTCCATACAAAGTTGTAAGTATGACAGCATAGCTGGTTATGTCATAGATGTAGCAACTTTGATACAATTTTCTTGTGTGAAGAAAAAAAATTCCAAAGAAGATGTACTGTTTCGCCGACAGAAAGAGACAAACAAATCACATTACAAAACACGACGCGTTTCGACCTAATCGGTCTTCCTTAGGCAAGATAATCAACAATTGTCTTGAGTGTTTGTTTGTCTTGCCTGAAAAAAAAAAAAAGACCGAAGAAGCTGAAAGGCGTTGTGTTTTGTCTTGTAATATGTTGGTCTCTTTCGTTCGTGGGAACAGTAAGTTTCCTGTTAAGTTTGTTTTAATTTCCACCTGCGGTCACCTCACCTTGGACCTAACGTTTCTTGTGAAGCATACGATTGTGAAGAACGGTCAGGGATTCTCCGTTTAGTCCGGATATGCATTGGGGACCCGCACTACAATGTGATGCCCCCCCCCCCCCCCCCCTGGATCACACTTCATTCTGTTTGACGAAGTTTGGTTCAAACCGATTCTGGGTCATTCTTTGACGGGACAAACCAGCCGCCAGTTGTGGGGTGGGAAAAAAAAAAAACCTTGGCAGGGGTAAAAAATGCTTATAATTTTTACCCCATTTATCACAAAATGCACTTCTTTATAGTATTGTGTAAACTCTTTGCCTAAAAGTAAATATGAAAAAAAAAAATGCCCTCAGCTCAAAGTGATAACTGCTGTATAACACACACACACACACACACACACACACACACACACACACACACACACACACACACACACACACACACACACACACAGCACAGAGTAATTACTGCGGTCTAAAGAAAATCCTCGGCTGAAAAAAAACAGTAAAACATAAACTCTCGGGTGATTAACCTTTCTGTGGAATGACGTCATTCAGTCCACGATACTCCTCGCATTGAGGCCTCTTCCTCACATAAACCGTCACTTCTCTGCATTCCTCTCCATGTAAACTTTTTGTTTTTTTAAAAATTTTATTTTATTTTATTTTATTTTGCAAACAACAAAAGTTATAAAACAAACGAACTCTCTGGGTGGGGAAAAAATAACAACAACAACAACAAGAAAAACGGTTTCGATAGGACGTATATCTCCAAAAAGAAAACAACAAGAATCCTGCTGCTCAGAGAAATCTGCCACTGAGTCTATTTCTAACTGGCTACACCGTGTAAGATTGCGGAGGCAAAACCTAAATAGGCATAATGGTTCAGCCGGATAGGCCCATATTCCCCGAGTAAACTGTATACTCTTACTGGATCTACAACCCGAAGATTCTTTTCATTCTTCTTGGATATTGTCCCCCCCCCCCCCCCCCCCCCCCCCCCCCCCCCCCCAAGGTGGTAGCAACTAAAACAAAAGATTTCTTTGAAAGGTCAGAGCTATGTTTTTCTTTAATGCCACCCTGTTTACTTTCCTTATGTTCTGTTGAGCCGAGTCAAAACGCAAGACGCTTAGTTTTCAAAGACAGGATTAGGGGAGAAATCTGTATATTTTCTCTCCCCTCATTGTTTCCTTCTGTCATGTGTCTCCTAACTCGAATCTGTGAGATTCGTTGGTTGGGAATTTATGCAGCAGTATCATCAAATGTATCCTGTGCGGTAACATGTGAAAAAAAAAAAAAAAAAAAAAAGTCCTTTGAACTTGAAAAAAAAAAAAGGCTCACATTTCTAATGTCGACTTTCTGTACAACCCCCATCTCTCTCTCTCTCTCTCTCTCTCTCTCTCTCTCTCTCTCTCTCTCTCTCTCTCTCTCTCATCATGAGTCATTGAGATACTGAGAATAATGAAAACATTGAATTCAACTGACGGGGCTTTGTTTCTGGAAATGATTCCCATACCCAGATACAACCAGTTCTAACATATGCTTCAGAAGTATGAGGCCTGTTAGACAACGCCTATAGGGAAAACGTTTACACTTAGGCAGCAAAGCGTATAATGCATGTACCATTACATGCATCAAACACAATGGTTTATTGTGAAAGTGTGACGATATCCCCTATTTATAGGAGCGTATGTTAAATCAGTTGAATACTGGTTAAGATTAGTTCAGTTATCTACGACCAGACTCTGCAGCCAAGCGTATAGAATGCTCTTGCTACAAGATGAATCAGGAAAATCTAATTGGGTTTCTTGTGTAAAGAAAATACTGACAGAAAATTGCTTTGATATCGTTTGACTTTTTCAGGGAATGGGCTCTACTACGCAGTTTATTTCTGAATTGAAGGATCGTTTAATTCGCTCTTACAGACAAAATTCATTTCAGCATGGATGGAAATGTCAAATACGAATGGCAGAAGAAAAAGAAACACCCGAAGGTGCTGGGGAGGACCCAGAGAAGCACTGTCTCCACCTGCCTTTAGAGCAGTCCTGTACCACCCTTGAGGCCTGCGCTGTGTTGACGATGGGTACAGGCACGCGCAGGACACTCCATTAAGATGTCAAGGGGCATAACTGCTCCTGAACAGAGGTAAATCAGAGTACAGGATGCAACTCATAACAGCCTTAAAGTAGCATCCCCATGGGTGTACCAGCCCGTATTTCATGACTGCAGAGCCCCCACCGCGAAAAACACCACCCTCCAGCTGTCGAGCACACCCCACAGACCCAACCACCCCTGCCCACGGACAGATGAAGACAGTGCCACTCCAGACACAGCCAAGCTTTCGCCATACGGTCTTCTGTGCCCTCAAGAGTGTACCAGAGTGTACCAGAAATGTCAAACACGAATGGCATCTCTCATTCAAAAGTAATTTAGAAATTGAAAAATATTTTTATAATCGTTACACATAAATGGCACAGATATATCACTTAATAAAATTCCGATTTGAACAATGGGCCTCCATGGAAAAAAAATGGTTTGAAAGCATCAGATAATAAAGCATGCCCCATGTGTGTGGAGGAGAGAAACAACAATGAAGACGAGGTACATTTTGTTTTTGATTGCCCTGCTTACGCACATATTCGAACGAGTTGCAACATTTTCAGCTGCACAGAGAAAAGATACATCGCAATTCTATCCAGTTGTAACAACAACATTATCATATCATTTGCAAAATATGTAGCAGAAGCCAGTGACTTTCGGAGAAGAACATCAGACACAATCTGTTTGAGTTGAAATTTTGTGACTTTACATGAATCCATATTCAGCACTTATTCTGTATTGTTCATGGCCTGATGGACGAAGGAAATCGATTAGAAAGGTACGCGAACGTGTGTGTGTGTGTGTGTGTGTGTGTGTGTGTGTGTGTATGTCTATGTGTGTGTGTGTGTGTGTGTGTGTGTGTGTGTGTGTGTGTGTGTGTGTGTGTGTGTGTGTGTGTGTGTGTGTGTGTTTCTCCCCTTGACAACAGGGCTTATTTGCTAATGGCAATAAAAATGTGAGAGAGAGAGAGAGAGAGAGAGAGAGAGAGAGAGAGAGAATGTGTGTGTGTGTGTGTGTGTGTGTGTGTGTGTGTGTGTGTGTACGTGTGTGTGTGTGTGTGTGTGTGTGTGTGTGTGTGTGTGTGTGTGTGTGTGTGTGTGTAGAGAGAGAGAGAGAGAGGGCTGGCGCTGGGAGTGAGCGGAGGGTGGTGTGCATAACATCAGAAAACAATCAGACAGACTAACAATATCAGATTAAAGCAAATACCTGATTGGACTACTAATTTTAAAACAAACAGCTTGGGAATATTTCAGAAATGGGCAGAACAAAGCTGTTTCTCATGTTCAGACACAAAAATAACCTTCTTTTTAGTATTGATCATTTCAAAAAGCATCCGAAATCTGCACATTTATGATATGCATCAATACAGAAACTTCAATATTTCATCGATTGAAACTGGACGATTTTAGAACGAAATATAGCTCTACAACAAAATGCATATGCGGGGAAACAAAATTGACTAGAGATCATGTTTTGCTCGAATGTGTGTTTCTCAATGCATTTCTGCCACATTTATCAGGCATGTCTGTGACAGATATTTTTTTTTGATATTGATTTTGCTTTGAAAGTTACTTTCTGCTTGATTTGTAGTGTGTGTGTGTGTGTGTGTGTGTGTGTGTGTGTGTGTATGTGTGTGTGTGTGTGTGTGTGTGTGTGTGTGTGTCTTTTTGTTTGTTTGTTTGTGTGTGTGTGTGTGTGTGTGTGTGTGTGTGTGTGTGTGTGTGTGTGTGTGTTTTCTTTTCGTTTGTTTGTTTGTGTTGTGTGTGTGTGTGTGTGTGTGTGTGTGTGTGTGTGTGTGTGTGTGTGTGTGTGTGTGTGTGTCTCTGTGTGTGTGTGTCTGTGTGTGTCTGTGTGTGCGTGTGTGTGTTTCTTTTTGTTACTCTGTGTGTGTGTGTGTGTGTGTGTGTGTGTGTGTGTGTGCATCTTTCTGTCTGTCTGTCTGTCTGTGTCTCTGCGTGTGCGTTCCTATCTTTCTCCCTTCTAGTTTGGACTTCTCTCTAGGAAGAGGTCTGCAAAATAGACATTTGGTCAGCCACAGTGACAGAGGAAACAACTTCATGAAAAGCAAAACAACTTTCAGATGTACCCACACAGCCTTGCGTCTCTTTCAGTCTATATATACCATCACCCGGCAATACAAGTCAGCCACACAATGTAAGTGAAAGGAAAACACTGGCATTCATCTCAGGGCTATTTGGAATCGTTTATAGATGTCTGAAGTAGACAGTTATTTATTTATGCATTGATTTCCATTTACCTTGATCATTATCTCCACCAAGAAGGCCAGTTTTTAGTTAGACATGACTGTTTGCTTGTTTGTGTACAGGATTTCACTAAACACTTTGGAGCCGAGTTGAACGAAAATTGGTGAAAACGATGGCATGTGCCCCATGGACACCTCATTACCTTTTGGAACGGATGAACGGTACGGATCAGGATCAAACCACGAATCTGGGATCGTTCAGCAAGAATGATCAAAGCACGGGGAGTAAGTCTGAGCCGAGGATTATCTCTCCCTTCTGGCAGAGGTTAAGGCGCGATCTGTTCAAACTATTGATAACATTATTACAAACTTTCCGCTGAACATTATTATTGTGAAGTTACTGTTACGAATGGACAACAAGGTATGAAGTAATATATTTTCATTGAATATAAACACTTTCTTGTGATTTTAACCTGGGTTTTTTTTGTGGGTTTTGTTTGTTTGTTTGCTTTGCATGCTCAATATTTTTTTTAACAAAAGTACAAAGGGAGCAGTTCCTTCAGTAAACAATATCTGTTTATTTCCCTAAAAATGATGAGTGATGGAGGTCTTCGTACTCTCCGAATGCCCTTCCACTTTTATAGTTAGACGGAGAGGTAAAACGTCCTATAAACCCGAGGTGCTTAAAAATAATGGTTCCCAAGACCGAAATCTATGTGGAGAAGTGCGGATTCCGTTACACCATTTTCTTCTTTTAACCCCCCCCCCCCCCCCCCCCCACACACACACACACACACACACACTCTGTCGTCCTTTTTCAGTTCTTTCTTTACTCCTTGTGGAAAACAGACATATCTTAATAGTTTCCCGCTTCGTGTATATGAAATACAGCGATAAGAGTCTTAGATCCGAATTCGGGCGGGGGGGGGGGGGGTGGGGGGGTTGGGCGGGGGAAGGTCGGGGGGGATGGGTTGGGGGTTGGGGGGTGAAACCTTGGTATCGCATTCTCAAATAAAATTGTTGTGACGTGATATCTATGGGGGGGGGGGGGGGGGGGGGGGCAGCATGTTTATGGCGAGGCCTTCGTCTAAGGGAAAGCTGCAGCCGGAATTTCGGGCAGGGAAGTATATTGTGACCAGGGCGAGTATTTAATGTGGTACAAAAGCAAGGCACTGCACCTCCTGCGGCTTTTGCTCGTCCTCAGAGCTGGCTGTCATGTCTTGTGAGGCACGTTGACTGCACGACTTTTGTGGAGGGCAGACAACGCAGGTTTACCTGGAATGCAAGATGCTTTCGTTTTCTTTCCTTTTTCGAGCTGACATCTGGAGTTTGTCTACTGGCAGCGTATTGTTAGGGTTTTTCTCTGTTCTCTCTTTCTTCTCTCTCTCTCTCTCTTCTCTCTCTCTCCTCTCTCTCTCTCTCTCTCTCTCTCTCTCTCTCTCTCCTCTCTCTCTCTCTCTCTCTTTTTAAAATGTCTTTCTCTTTTCGTTTCTTTAGGTATTAATTTTTCTTTCTATTTCTATCTTTCTTGTTTGAATGTTTTTTCTTTCTTTCTTCCTTTCATTTTCTTCTTTCTTTCTGTCCTTTTTTTTTTTTTCTGTTTTCTTTTATTTGCTCCCGTCTTTCTGATTTTTTTCTTCAAATCTTTCTTTCTGTCCTTCTTTCTTCCTTTTTTTCTGCTTTTGAAAGAAAAAGGAAACAAGAAAAGCAAAACCAAACAAACAGACAAGCAATCATACAAAAAAAAAAAAAAAAAAAAAAAAAAAAAAGAAAGAAAGAAAGAAAGCCAAGACCCAGACAAAGACTGGTCGGAGAGAATTGCCCACACAGACACCAAGACCCTGATGGATGAACGTTTTACTGCCACGAGGTCGTCTGCGGTCTTGAAAATGTCACCAACACTGAACTCCGTGTAGAGTTAAAACCCATATCCTCATTTCAGCACTGTATGAAAACGCACTTGGCGTTCAGCACAATGAACAACCCTTCTTCCCTTCAGCGACCTGGCCAAAACACTCTGCACTACCAGCCGCCGTGGCGAAGTGGTTTGCGTCGCGGACTCCCGCCTGGGAGGTCATAGGTTCGATTCCCATCAGAGTCATGTGGGATTTTTCTGACCCGACCGGCACCTATCTAGAGCTGAATTTGCTACAGGCTCAGTTGTGAAGACTGAGACCACACAATCGAGTTTCATCCACTTAATGTATGCGTCTCTGAGAGTGTTACTCAAATTTCCTGACCAACACTGCAGGTGTCTGTATCTCTCGGGCCTGGTTGACACCGGGATATATTATGAAAGGAAGAATAAGTGCAGCCCTGTCATGTAGTCTTAGACCGGTATGGAAATCCGTAGAATCATCTTCATCATCCTCATTGTCATAGGTCAGCATCAAAAAGTCTCAAATACTGTGGCCCTGCATGCCCTGTTCTCACGGTGACCTCAGTTTCGATGTCCTCTCCATGTCTGTGGACTTGGTTTGATTTCGTCGGTGTCACCGGTACCGGCGAGAGTCCATGGGAGCTGTCGTTGAACAGACGTGGTGGCACCCTCCGGAGGGAGAGCTCACTCACGCCGGCTCCGCGAC
>JADBJO010009457.1:25000-27500 GCA_016801955.1 Conus betulinus | reverse complement strand
ACTGATTTGCAAGAACGTGGGTCTGGTCACACGTAATCTTCTTCGCTTTACAAACAACACGGCACCTGTATAGCTCACTCAGACTTTTTTGTCTCTCACCAACGATTTTTCCTCCCACGTTCACCATTTTCTCAAGCACATTTCTGCTCTTCACAGTCAACCCACCATACCAACACATAAAAGAGAAAGTTAGGACAGATTCCAAGAAGCATGAATAAAAT
Organism: Conus betulinus; assembly: GCA_016801955.1. Classification (NCBI taxonomy): domain Eukaryota; kingdom Metazoa; phylum Mollusca; class Gastropoda; order Neogastropoda; family Conidae; genus Conus; species Conus betulinus. Next base: position 27,279 of record JADBJO010009457.1, on the reverse strand, counting down.
GTCCGAAAGAATGTCAGTATTCACATGGAATGATCGCACAAAGTTCAAATGTATTGTACGCTTTTCACCTCCACACACTTTTGAAATGCCCTCTACACTCTTTCAATTCAGCACAGTTAAGTATACTCCACACTCATCAGTAGAAGCGGTAAAATCCGTTCTCTGTTCTCCATCTACGCACAATGTTGAAGTGCACTCTACACTCTTGGCCTCAGCACTGCGGTGCAGCACATTTTACCACTCGTTACAAAATTAAAGAACATTGTGCGCTCAGCACAGTATTGAAATGCATTCTTCTCTTCAGCATAGTCAACTCATCGTCAACACAGCGCAGGCCTCCAAGGGTAGTACAGGACTGTTCAAAAGACAGGTGAAGACAGTGCTTCTCTGGGTCCTCCCCAGCACCTTCGGTGTGTTTCTTTTTCTTCTTCTTCGTTCTCTATTCTGCGTCTATGCACAGTGTTGAAGTGAACACTACACTCTTGACCCTCAGCACAGCGGTACAGCACATTTTACCACTCATTACAAAATTAAAGAACATTATGCGCTTCAGCACAGTATTAAAATGCATTCTTCTCTTCAGCACGATACCAAAGTGCATTGTACGCTCTTCACTTCAGCAAAACATAAAAGTTCATTCTACAGTCTTTCAGCACAGTGTTGAATTTGATTCTACTCTTCAGCACAAAGTTAAGTTGCACTTTTCGTTTAAGCACAGTGATAGATTGATATCTGCTCTCCCCACATAAGCAGAATGTTAAAAAGCACTCCAATCTCTACACTTAGACAATGAGTAAAAATGTACTATGCACTCTTCACTTCAAAGCAGTTAGAGAGAACCCTACTCTCTTTACTTCGGTACATGGTTAAAGTTGCCTTCTCGCTCCTCATTTCAGCACAGTGTTAAAGAGCACTGTACTATTTTCATTTCAACATAGTGTTAAAGTGCACTTTGGCTTCAACGCAGTTTTAAAATGTACCACATACCCGTGGTTTGAGCTAGGTGTTCATGCATTCTTACAGTCGTTTTGCTCACTTTCAGAAATGCACATGGAAGCCTTTGATATTCAAACACATGTTACTTCAACAGAGGGAAGATGAGGAAACGTTACACATTTCCAAGACACCTACAGGTGATTTAAAAAGCGTTTTTTTTTTATGTTGTTCATTCATTCCATGATGCTCAAAGAATAACTCTATTTAAATCTGAATCTAATTTCAATTGTTTTAGTCAGATGAATTCATTTAAGTGAAATTAAACAAACTCAAAAGGAGAAATCTGGTTAGAAATCCCAAAGCGAGTTTCTTAAGAACGTTATCAAAATATTCCCTGTGGATCTCTGGTGTGATCATGTCTAATATTGCCGGATACTTTGTGAAGAGAGAATGCTCTCCCTTGGGAAGCAGATTGTTGGAGATGGTTTGAGGCATAAACTTCGATTGGAGCCAAGCGTGCTGTTTATGGGCTTATTTTTTTCCCGTCGTGTTATTTTCTCTTTTAGCTTGGTGTAATCTGAAAAGACAGGTTTTCAAAAAGGTATGTCTTGATTCTTTGTGTTCTGTGTGTGTCTGTCGATCTGTCTGTCTATCTATTCGTTCATCTCTGTCTGTCTGCGCGTCTTGTCTGTTCGTGACTCTGCGTGTCCGTGTCTCTGTCAGTTTTTACTCTCTCTCTCTCTCTCTCTCTCTCTCTCTCTCTCTCTCTCTCTCCTCTCTCTCCTCTCTCTCTCTCTCCACACTTTCCTTTTTTTCTGCATATTTCTGCACATGGTACGAACGTTTAGAAATACTGTTTCAAAGCAGTGAATCATGTAAATAGTATTCCCTCATACCTTTTACTTATGCGTTTGTAAAAGCAAATGTGTAAAAGAAATAGTGTTTGGAAAAATGTATTCAAAACTCACAGCAAATCCTGGGGGTAACGCTTGTGGTGTTTTGTTTCCATCGCCATCAGGGCATTGCAAAAAGTTTACATTTCGGTGCTTAATGAAAGTGTTTTCAGCATGATTGAAAAAAAAAAACAAAAACTTAATATTTCAATATCATAAAAATACACTTCTTTATAGCATGTGCAATTTCTTCTTCGCATCGACATACATTATACACAAAAAAAAAAAAAAAAAAAAAAAAAAAAAAAAAAAAAAAAAAAAGAAAGAGCTACCATGATAACTTCAGTTCGAAGTAATTACCGCCATCTGTCTATCTATCTATCAATAGCTCTTCGCTTCGACGAATATACGTCAAAAAAAAACAAAAAACAAAAAAAAAAAAAACAAACA
>JADBJO010009457.1:10000-12500 GCA_016801955.1 Conus betulinus | reverse complement strand
GGACCCCAATTTGAACTCTCTCTCCTTCGCACTCACTATGGCAGACAGACACAGACAGACAGACGGTCAGACGACAGACAGACAGACAGACAAGAGCATGCACTCACATAGATATGTACCGTGCGTGCATACACACAGATACACACACAGACAACCACACACACCACCGACCACCACCATCACCACCAGGTCACCGCTACAACAACCACACGCACACCCGCTTCGACTGGAATTGGATTTATGTCTTTTCGAGATGAGTAAATCTATCCAGAGGCAATGGAATGGGCTGGGAGGCATTTGGGGAGGGGGGGGGGGGGGTGCAAATGCCATTCTTTCGCCTCCTGAGGAACGTCATCAAAATAGCCTCCGGGGACAAAGGGGTGTGATCAGGGTCTAATGACTGTACCACCGGTTATTCACAGCGGCAGGCGTAGAATGATCCGCCCGGGCCCCAAACCGCATGAGGTGATCGATCGATGAACTGTGTGTTCGTTTATGGAGTTCACACACCACACGCACTAATCGCGCGCGCGCGCAGCGCGCGCACACACACACACACAACAACACAGCTACACAACACACACACAAACACATGGGCACAACACCACGCACACACATACACACACACATGCATACATTCACACACTCAGACACTTCTCTCGCCTCTCTCTCTGCTTCTCTCATCCGGAACTCCTCTCCTCTCATCTCTCTCTCTTCTCTCTCTCTCTCTCTCTCTCTCCTCTCTCTCTCTCTAGATCTCTCTCTCATTCTCCTTCCTTCTCATCATTAATATGATGACGAAGCAATTGTTAACCTGCACTTGTTTTCTCTCCACTGTAAAGTGTTCACACACACACACACACACACACACACACACAACACACACACACAGAGGTGTTGTGTGTGTGTGTTGTGTGTGTTGTGTGTGTGTGTGTGTGTGTGTGTTGTGTGTGTGTGTACGCGTGTCCGCAAGCTTGTCTTTATGGGCATGTATTTATGAGTGAGTACAAGCGTGTCTGCACGCGCGCGCGCGTATCCGTTAGTGTGAGCGCGCGCGCGAGTGTGTGTGCGTGGGTTGACTTACCTTCTTTGTTCGTTAATGACTGTTTACTATGTCCCTTGCCATGCTCTCATTTACGATTTCTTTTCCTACTAATCACGATGAGGTTACCTGTATTTGCTATTGGTCGTTCGCTTTGTTTTTTAACTGTATTCGAGATCACATAGCTGTGTCCAAATGTCACTTTGTTTTTCATTTTCTTTTCTTTTCTCGGGTTTCTTTCTTTTCTTTCTTTCTATTCTCCGTTTGTTGCTGTTGTAGAATATGTTCGGACGTCGTACGTAGTCAGAGCCTTATAAAGCATTGGAAACACCTTTCATGCTACTCACGGTTCATTCAGTCTTTACAGAACAGGGAGTTAGCTTAGGCAACGAGTATCGAAGAAAATGCTGGTCTCTGTGTCTGTCTGTGTCTGCTGGCTGGTCAGTCTCGGTGTGTCCATCGCGTGGTCCAAAATGTGTTCTACTCGCTCCAAGCAAACTGCGGGGGGGTGCCGATCTTTCTGACAATTATTATGATGGTTCATTAAGTTGGTCAACAGGATGATGGCCCAATGTTTTCTCTTTAACCAGAATAGCCGTTACGACGGCTCTAACTGAAAATTTTAAAAAATCAATCCCGATAAGAAATAACCACCCCGCACTGTGGAGTTTTTTTTTTATTTTTTCTTTTTTTTTTTTTCTTTTTTTTTTTTTTTTTTTTTTCTTCCAACTAAGTTGAAATTTGCCTTTGGTTTGGCCCCGCCTCCGCCCCCACTCCCTTTACGTGGTCCACTGTACTACTGGGAGTACGTTTATAAAATTTTTTTATTATTATACGCCTTGATTAATTAATTAATTTTTGTATATATATAATATATAAATACGCCTTTGCACAAAATCATGTCTTGTTTATATTTTTGTGTTTCTGTTATTCTTCTGTCTTGGCATTTCTACTAGGCGTTTTTTAAGAAATAAGAAATTAATTAAAGAAGAAAAAAAAGGAAAAAAAAAAAGTAGTGTTGTAAGTAGAGCGGCAAAAAAAGGGAGCGGAGCGGCGGAGATAGCCGGGAAGCGGGGGTCGAGGAAGCGAAGAAGAGGAAGCGGGCGAGCGTAAGGCGGGCGGATGGGGCGGGGCAAAATTAAAATCCGTTTTGTGGAGTTATGAGCGTATGGTGTAGTACACGGGAGAAAGCGTTAACTTATTGGTTCGTTATTTTACCGTCCGCCTCCGTCCTGCGGTCATTTAAAAAACATTTCTTTGGACAACATCTGTTTCAATTTTCAATATCTCAATTTCTTTTGCAATTGAAACTTTTTTTTGTTTTGTGGTTGGGGGGTGTGGGAGTTGGGGCACATACCGAGCAGAGCTGGGGGGGGGTCTTGAAAGGAACGAGACATTTTTTGACAGGATAAATTTAATAGGAAACTCCAACCTGATTTTGTTGTGGAACGCGGGCGA
>JADBJO010009456.1:57344-69844 GCA_016801955.1 Conus betulinus | reverse complement strand
AGCAGCAGCAGCAGCAGCAGCGACAATAACACAACAACAACAAGAGGGAGAGATGGAATCAGTGGACGAAAAAGCTGCTAGTAATTACAGTGATGGTGGTGGTAGTAAATCGATGACGTCTACGACTGAAGCAACAATCACGACGACGACGACGATGAAAATGACGACGACGACGACGACGAATAGGACTATGATAATATTGATGATGATGATGATGATGATGATGATGATGATGATGATGATGGTAGTAGTTGTGGTGGTGGTGGTGGTGGCTTTGTTGTTGCTGTTGCTGTTGTTGTTGTTGTTGTTGATGGTGATGATGATAATATTGTTGTTGTTGTTGTTGTTGTGGTGGTGGTGGTGGTGGTGGTGGTGGTGGTGATGGTGGTGGTGGTGGTGTTCTTGTTCTTGTTGACGATTATGATGATGAAGATGATGATAATGATGATGGAGATGTTGATGGTGATGATGATGTCGATTATCATGCTGTTGATTATCGTGATGACGATGTTGATGCTGGTGATCTTGATATCGATGATGATATAACGGCGTTGCTAATGGAGAGTTCACACACATTTGTGGTGATTGGTTGCTCAAGTTTTCACTAGTCTGTTTTTTCACCTTAATTGACGTGTTTTTTTTTCTTTTGTTTGTTTGTTTGTTTTTTTGTTTGTTTGTTTGTTTTTAGCCATACAGCTTCGTCTTGCAATTTTTTTGCGTTCCTCTTTGTGCTCTGCTTTTTTTTTTTTTTTTTTTTTTTTTTTTGGGGGGGGGGGGGGGGGAATAATTCTTTATAGAATTTAACACATTAACCGCATTCACTTAGCATTTGCATTCGGGGAAAATGTATAATTGTACTGTGCTGGTATCATCATTTTATTCCTTGTGCTTTGTTGTGCATGGCGTAATACGAAGATGTCGTAAAGGGTATGACGCAATGTACGTGCTAAGTCTTTCCTGTTTCAGTGTGAGAGATTATTGCCTGTTGATTATTGTCAGTTTTGAGGTTCCTATAAGTATGAACGTTCGCAGTAATGTCCCACACGAAGGTGCAGTGTACTACTGAAGCGACATGATTTCCCAGTTTATCACGTTTCCATATCTTCTCTTTCTGTTTTACACATAGCCCGATCATTTGGTAAATGAATTATACAAAGATGCATGAATCCCGATAAAAAAAGGATCAAAGTTGTAAACAAGAGAATGTATCTAATATATTTTTCAAATCTGGTGCCACATCTCTTGAAGCACACTGTACAAGATACCATAATGCATTTTAATCAACAAAGGAAAAGGTGTGTACTTGTTACACTTGTAGCGATCTCTTACTTTTTTTTAAAAATTCAGCATGCAATGATAATAATATAATGATAATGATTATAATATAATGATGATACAGCAGTCTTCGTTAGTGCCTCTTGGGTTCCTGTCTGAGTGAACGAAGATGAAGAAGAAGACGTTCTAACTTTGGTCCTTGGCCATTTTTCCACAATGGCCATTCCTCAACATCTCTTTTATATTAGGAGCATTCTCCAAATCTATCTCCTATTTCATCCACAAACGTCCAATCTGTTCTTGAAATATAGGAGCCAAGACGAATGCATGCCGTGATGGGTTGGAATTTTTTTTCCGGATTGCGCTGAGAAAGAGAGAGAGAGAGAGAGAGGAAGAGAGAGAGAGAGAGGGGGGGAGAGAGAGAGAGAGAAGAGAGAGAGAGAGAGAGAGAGAGAGAGAGAGAGGTGGTGGTGGTTAGGAGATTACATTCCAGATTGGGTGTGAAGAAATCTCGCCCAAATTAGACAAATGACGCGTGTGTGTCGCCATTTCAAGAGGTCTTTATGGCAGTTCCTCTTTTGGGCTGATTTCATTGCATTTATTATTGGTGTTTGGTATTCCAGGATTGATTAAGGAGGGGGAAAAAACCTCCACGTTTCATTATCTGCTATCTGGCTCCTTCATGATAAACATGTGGCGCTGAACGTTTGGCAGAAATCTTAGGAGACTGCAAAACACTGCATATGTGGTTCGAATACCCCCGGTGGGGTGAGTTTCTTCCCTTCCCATTTGCCCGCAAGTGGGGATCGGAGAAACAGCCCTTCGGACGAGATAACAAACGCAATGTCCCTATGCAGCTTACGGTTAGCGAACGTGGAATTATCCAAGGCAACGGGAAAATTCTCCCCGAAGAAATCATGTAGGACGATTCAAGTGATGGATGAGAAACATTGTAGACACACATAAATCCACGAATTGAAGGACGAACAGATAGATAGATAGATAGATAGATAGATAGATAGATAGATAGATAGATAGATAGATAGATAGATAGATAGATAGATAGATAGATAGATAGACAGACAGACAGATAGATAGATAGATAGATAGATAGATAGATAGATAGATAGATAGATAGATAGATAGATAGAAAGGTAGGTAGGAGAGAGAGAGAGAGAGAGGAGAGAGAGAGAGAGAGAGGAGAGAGAGAGAGAGAGAGAGAGAGAGAGAGAGAGAGAGAGAGAGAGACAGGCAGATACAGAGGGCTAGGAAAAATAGATAGACAGAAAAGACAGACGCATGGATAGATGAAAAAGAAAGATTAATAGAAAGATGAATAGATGAAGAGATAAATGGAAAATAGATCCATAGATGGACGGTTAGATAGTTTTAATTCATAGATAGATAGGTAGTTGTATTTCATAGATATATAGGTAGCTTAAACGATAGATAGATAGATAGCTAGACAAATAGATAGATAGATGGATAGATAGATAGATGGATAGAAAGACAGATAGACACATCAATAGACAGATAGATGGATGCATACGCACATGCATACATACATACATACATACATACATACATACATACATACATACATACATACATACATGACTGCATGCATACATCAATACATACACACATACATACAATACGCATACACACATGCATGCATACATACATGCATGCATACAAACATACATACATACATCAGCCGCCGAGGCGAAGTGATTAGCGTCGCAGACTCCCGGCTGGGAGGTTGTGGGTTCGAATCCCATCAGAGTCATGTGGGTTTTTTTCTGCCCCGACCGGCTCCTACCCAGAGTTGAGTTTTTGCTGCGGACTCAGTTGGGAAAGACTGGGACCACACAGTCGAGTTTCATCCACTTAAAGGATGCGTATCTGAGAGTGTTGCTCAAATTTCCTGACCAACACTGCAGGGTGCCTGTATCTCTCGGGCGTGGTTGACGCCGGGATATATTATGAAAGAAAGCGTAGAATACAGCCCTGTCATGTAGTTTCAGACCGAAATGGAAATCCGTTAGCATCATCTTAATCGTCCTCATTCTCATCGATCAGCATTTAAAAAAAATGTCTCAAATTCTGTGGTTCTTTATGCCCCTGCTCTCAGGGTGACCTCAATTTCGATGTCCTCTCCACGTCTGTGGCCTTGGCTTGGTTCCGTCGGGGTCACCGGTATCTGCGAAGTCCATGGGGAGCTGTTCTTGGACGGACGTGGTGTGGCGCCCTCCGGAGGGAGAGCTCACTCACGCCGGCGCCGCGACTAAGCAAATATTGTCGTCAGCAGGGGGCTTAGTAGGTGATGTCCTGCGTATATTAGATCAGAACACGCGCCACTGAACACCACCGAAGTGACTCGGCAGCAGTGCAGTGTCTCCTCCGATGGGTTGCCTCTTGACGACTTGACATTAATGCTCCATGTGGATTGCCGGTGCCGGGGCTGCGGCGGGGGCCGACCGGGTTGTTCCTGTGGTGTCGGAATGAGCGGCGTGGGTGCACTGTCCCTGAGGTGGCACAGAGGTTGGGACAGCAACACACACACACACACACACACACACACACACACACACACACACACACACACACACACACCACACACACACACACACACACACACATGCGAGAGAGAGAGAGGAGAGAGAGAGAGAGAGAGAGAGAGAGAGAGGAGAGAGAGAACAGACAGAAGAGACAGAGACGACAGAGACAGAGTGACAGAGACAGAGATGATTACATAGAGCATGACTGACTAGGTTTTTGACAAACAAATGCTAATCTATTTCGCCTCTTTCGATCTTTTGAAAAGCAAAGCGTCATCCTTTGAAATGTCATGATTGAAAGAGATGTTTGGAAAAGACGTGACAGAACAACCTTCTTGTTTTAATTTTGAAAGTGTAAAGTAGATTTTCGTTTCAATGCAAAGCATTTATCAAGCGTGTTGCACCCCCCCCCCCCCCCCTCCCCCCCCCCCCCCCCCCCCCCTCTCCCCCCCCCCCCCCCCCCAATCCGTTATAAAATAAGAAATGATCTCATTGACAAGGATCTATTTTCAGGTTTCTTTGGCAGGTCTCTCAATCATCAATACCCTGGTCTTGTAGCCACTGTGACAGACACAATAGTTTGGGCCGATGGACGAACACTGGAAAAGTAGGACAGAGGATCTAGGCACCACTGTGTTGTTGGTGGGCGAACCGGTTGAAAGCACAGTCTGCAGAAATCCATTGGTGCGTATCCCCCAGCGCTGACTGATGGCCGAAGAAAACCTATCAGAGATAGGGGGAAGGGAGAGAAAGATAAAAGGGGAAGAGGAGGAGAGAGGAGGAGGCAGAAGAGGAAGGAGGAGGGTCATGAAAAGTAGGAGGATGAAAAAAGAAAGATAAGTAGCGGGGAGGAACGAAGAGAAGCGAGGAAAGAATAACAGGGTAGAGGCGGAGCAAAGAGTCAGGAGTAAAAAAAAAAGAAAGAGAAGGGGGACAACACTGGAGGTGGGAAGGAAGAAGAGGATGAAAATTACAAGGACGGGAATGAAACAGAAGAGTTGAGATGAAGGCACAAGAGGGAAGAAGGGGGAAAAAAAATGGAGATCACACAAATACACACTCAAACACAGATACACACGCGCGCGCGCGCACGCACGCACGCACGCACGCACGCACGCACGCACGCACGCACGCACGCATGCACGCACACACACACACACAACACACACACACACACACACACACACACACACGCACACACACACACATACGCGCGCGCAAACACACAACGCACACACACACACACACACACACACACACACACACACACACACACACACACACACACACACAGTACGCACGCACGCACGCACGCACACACACACACACACACACACACACACACACACACACACACACACACACACACACACACACACACACACACACACACGCACACACAGTTTGTTTACCTTTTTAATCTTTTTTTTTTCTCTAATTTTTGCATGTGATAAAGTCAATACGGATGTCATTAGTAAACAAAAACAATATGGCCAGCCATACGTTGGTGATTGTAGGCATCGCTTAACCTTTGATTATATGTTACAAATGGCATAATACCAGAGAAAATGTGTAGTCATTGGACTGTCGGGCGCGGCAGGATGGACAGTGCACAGAGAGAGAGAGAGAGGAGAGAGAGAGAGAGAGAGAGAGAGAGAGAAGAGAGAGAGAGAGAGAGAGAGAGAGAGAGAGAGAGAGAGACAGACAGACAGACAGACAGACAGACAGACAGACAGAGACAGAGACAGAGAGAGAGACAGAGAGAATGAGGAGAGAGAGGGGGGGGGGGGGGGGGGGGGGGGGGGAGCGAGAGAGACGGACTGACAGAGACAGAGACAGGGAGACAGAGAGAGAGACAGAGACAGAGACACAGAGACAGAGACAGACAGACAGACAGAGAGAGAGAGAGAGAGGACAGACAGAGAGAGAGAGAGAGAGAGGGAGAGAGAGAGAGAGAGAGAGAGATACAGAGAGAGTTATATATGTCAGTGCAGGTTGTGGATTTTGTCATAACGCATACACTAGTTGCTGTGGGATGTTGGTGTACGACACTGATGGTAGTGATGTTGATGTTAGATGATGACCAGGGCACCGATGCAAATAGTATCAGTGATATCACTGATGGAGGTGATGTTAATGTGGAGGTGTCAGTGGAGTCAATGATTCTGGCGGTATGGAATTTATGGTATTGGTGATGACTATGGTAATGTCGGTGTTGGTGGTAATGGATTGCGTGTGTTTTTGATGACGGTAATGATAGTGTTGTTGAAGTGGTGGTACCGGTGATGTTGGCACTGGTAAAGTGGTTGTATTTGTGACGACAGTAATGGTGTTGTTGTTGAAGTGGCGGTGATGGTAATGACCAAGATGATGGTGCTGGGTGATGGAGTGGTGCTGATCATGTCCGTGACGATGGTGGTGATGACGTGATACTGATGATGACAGCGGTAATAACGGCGTTGAATTGGTTGTCTTGACGATGGCGCTGATCATGGGGATGTTTTAAATTGTGAGTTGATAAAAACATACAAACGTAAAAATCCAAGCAAGCAAACCAAAAACAAAACAATGAAAACAAAGACGACAGTGATATTGAGGTGGCAATGTCGATAAAAACAAACAACAATGACAATGATTCTGTTGGTGAGGACATTCGATAGAGGTGGTGTTTTTAGCATCGGGTTGGTAACTACAGCGATAGTGATGTTTTAACGGGTGGCGTTGGTGATGTTGGCAGCGTTGGAGTGGGGGTGTTGAGGATGAGTGATGCAGGGGTGTTGGATGATGCCGGTGATGGCAGTGATGATTGTGATTTTGAAGTGGTGGCATTGGTGTTTACAGTGAGAGACCGAAGAAGAAGAAGAAGAAGAAAGAAGAAGAAGAAGAAGAAGAAGAAGAAGAAGAAGAAGAAGAGAAGAAGAAGAGAAGAAGAAAGAAGGAGAAGAGGAGGAAGAAGAAAGGGAAGAAGAGGAGAAGAATGAGAGAGGAGGAGGAGGAAAGAGGAGGAGAAAGGAGGAGGAGGGGGAGAAGGAGGAGCCAGAAAGAAAGAAAAAAAAAAAAGAAAGGACAAGAAAGAAAGAAAAAAGAAGAAGAGAAAAGGAAAGAAAGAACGGAAAGAAGGAAGAAGAAAAAGAGTGAGAAAGAAAGAATTGTGAAAGAATTAATGAAAAGAAAATTAAAACGGGTGGCAAATAGATACCCATTACCTGATTCCTTTACTGTGTGAACAAAACTGTCCTCTATGTCGACATCTTTGTTCTTCTTATAGTTTAAAAGAGCGTTGACTTAAGACGACCTTCTTCCCAATTTGCCCCTTTAAAAAAAAAAAAAAAAAAAGCTTTTGTCATGGCTATGTGTTTCATACTTGGCAGGCAATGATGCGTTGGCTTTCACACAAGAACGGAGTGGAAGACCCCCCCCCCCTAATCCCGAGATCTTGCCCCCTACTCCTGATGGTGAGGCTGATAAGTGAGGGCCTGCCCATCTCCTTTGGCGTGAGAGAGTTCTAGGAAGAAGAAGAAGAAGAAGAAGAGGGATGCTTCTTTCAAGTGAAGAAAAAAAGAAAAGAGAAGAAGGAATCAGAGAGGAGGAGCTCTTAATCTTTTTTAGAGGAGAGGATGGAGAGGAGGAGTATCTGAGAGAGGGGGAAGTCCGGAGAAAAGAAAGAAAGTTCTGCTGGGAGAAGAAGGAGAGAAAGAAAATCGAAAGAAGAAAAGACAAAGAAAGTAAACTCCGGTGGTAGAGATTGGAGGAATTAATTTAAAGAAAATGCAAAAAAATTAGATACTATTACCTGCTTCCTTTCCTGTGTGAACAAAACTGGCCTATATGTCGAATCCATCTGTGTATTATTTATAGTTTATGGTCAGAGCGTTGACTTCAACAGACGACCTTCTTCCCAATTTGCCCATTTAAAATAAAAAAAAAGCTGGTGTCCAGTCTATGTGTTAATAACCTTGGGCAGTAATGATGAGGCTGGCTTTCAACAAGAACAAAAATCCCCCCTCCCCCCCCCCCTCCCCCCCCCCCCCCCCCCCCCCCCCCCCCCCCCGCACCCCCTCCCCCCTCTACGAAATTGCGCTCTCTTCTCTACGCAAGACAGTACAAACACCGACATCATCAGCAAACATGATAGCTTTAGAACACTGCAGGTAAGCACACAGAGAAACAGCGAAACATCCCAAACCTCTACCTATCCTCCCCGCTCCTTTCCCTCCTCCTCTTGGCGCCTAACTCCTTAATTCAACACCGCTCAATACAGGCCTGCCCCTCTCCTTCGGCGTGTTTATAAGTCTTCTTTCTTCTTCTTCTTCTTCTTCAACTTCTTAAAATTCTTCTTCTTTCTTCTTCTTCTTCTTCTTCTTCTTCTTCTTCTTCTGCGAATGATCAGATTCACTCAGCTCTCAATTTAAAACTGCTGCGTGATGGAGACAGCAGTATCTGAGAGCAGCGTGTGTCAGTCCCGGATAATTATCAGGGAGAAGAAAGTCTGCGTGGTAGCATGTGAAGACGAGAGTCTGTTAGTACCTGTGCTGAGGCTGTAAGTCGACTCAGCTCATGCACATAAGTCCACATCGAGTTTCCACTCCTGTGGTACTTCTGTTAATGTTAATCGTGAGTGGGGAATCGTCCTGGAGGTCATGCTTCGTACATATGGTCCTGAACTCATATTTCGACGAGTTGATATGTGTATTTGTATTTTACGTTGTGTGAAATTGGAATTGCAGCACTTCAGCCTATCGTTTTGACCATTCAAGTCTGACTATTGCAGTAGATTATTCGAATCTACAAATACTATCCATGACAACTTGTGCTTCTCTTAGTGATTCACTTGTTTCGTCATTAAAAGTTATACCCGTGCTTTTGTAAGTCTTATAGCTTGACACGCGCAGTATATATATGCATGTGTCAGCACACACTGAAACATTTCTAATGAAATTGAAGCAATTTGTAAAACGCCGATTCTACCAACAGCTCCTCTCTGTAAATAAAATGTTAATCACTTAAGTCAAGCGTTTCCGGGTTTCATAACTGTCTTTTGTGTCTGATGTACACACTTCGTGATTTTCTACTACTTTCTTTGCTCATTCGTAGGCGGAGGCGGCTTTGGGAAAACCTACAACTCTCAAACTAGTATCAATATCTCTCACCAGCGCTGAATGTCATCATCTTGCCTGCCTTGAAATAAATATGGTGATCTTGTTACTGTTGCTTCTATACACCGAAGAATAAACAGGCTTGTTTTTTGTTCACATAATGATTTAGATATGAAATATGCGCTTTCTGCTGGGAACGATGTTACTGTGTTTTACTGCTATCGCCGCTGCGACTGCTTCTATTGCTACCACCAACACAGAATACTGTTTCTAGCCCTGTCACTGCAGCTGCTAATGATGGGGCTGTGACTGCTTCTGTTCTTGCTCCTCATTCTTCTTCTCCGCCTTCATCCCCTACTATTTTTTTTTTACATTACCTAATACCATTGCTTCTACTGTCGCTGCTGTTATTGCTGCTGTTGTTGGTTCTAAGACTTTTTTCCTCCTCCTCCTCCTCCTCCTCGTCTTCGTCCACGTCCTCGTCCTCGTGCTGCTCGTCGTCCTCCTCGTCGTCCTCCCTCCTCGTCCCTCGTCCTCCTTCTCCTCGTCTTTCGTCTCTTCTTCCTCTTCTTCTTCTTTCTTCTTCTTCTTCTTCTTCTTCTTCTTCTTCTTCTTCTTCTTGCAGTGTGTAATATTCGTCACGAAAACTTGACTTTGAGATAAATGTCCGGTTATGTCCGTTCAGTTCATAAACATCCGTGCGCATCACTTCCATTTGTAAAGTCGGTTGGCAGCACCAGTCACGGTCAGAACAGGTGTAGGTGGTGTTGGATGTTGAACAGGGGACAGAGAGGTGTACTGGGTGGAACAGAAAGAAAGAAACTTTGAAAAAATGAAAAAAGAAAGAAAGAAAGAAAGAAAAAGACAGACAGACAGAAAGACAGAGACAGACAGAGAGACAGAGAGACAGAGAGACAGACAGACAGTCACGGGGCAGACAGCAGACAGGATGAGACAGAGAGAGAGAGGAGAGAGAGAGGGAGAGAGAGAGAGAGAGAGAGAGAGAGAGAGAGAGAGAGAGAGAGAGAGAGAGAGAGAGAGAGAGAGAGAGAGAGAGAGAGAGAGAAGGGCGGGGTAGGGACTGGAGGACGGGGGCGGAGGTGGGGGAGTAAGCCGATTAATAGTGTCTTCCGTCTCTGTCCACGCAATGTTCTTAGAAGCATGCCTGGCTAGCTGAGATAAAACAGGAGAAAATCGCCCACGGTGTCTGAAGAGTTGTTTTACTTACATCCTCCTCCACCACCACCCATCCCTCTCCCCATATTCCTGCCCCAAACCCTCTTCCTTCTTCTTTCCCCATCTTGTTCCCCGTGTACCTCCACCCTACCGCTCCCTCCTCTCAGCTTCGTCCTCACTTTCTTCCTCTATCAATCTTCTCGTGGTTCCCCTGGCAACGCTGTATGAAGCTAGCTTTGAACAGGAATTCAGAGCAGGTGGTCAAAAAAAGAGGTAACATAAGCTATATACATTCTGGGCTTTTGCTTGGTTGTTGGCTTGATCGCTTGTATACCTTGAAAGACTTGTCCCTTGCATTATTGTTGGTCCAATGAAAATATTGGTTTAATGCGTGTTTTGCGGTTACTTACTTCGTAGTCCATGGAAAACCACAAGATTGCTGAACTGGAAAAAAAAATAGTCCTCGCAACGTTCGTTTGTTATAGCAACTTAGTGAATGAGTTAGGGAGTGAGTTAGTAGGTAAGTGAATGAGGGAGGGAGGGAGGGAGGGAGGGGAGGGAGGACGGGGACTGAGGGACGGTGTGGGAGGGTGAGCGAGTTGGTTGGTTGATTGGGTTGCTTGTTTAGTTAAATAATTAGTTAGTTAGTCAGTTGGTTAGTTAGCTAGTTAGTTAGGTAGGTAGGTAGGTAGTTGGTTAGTTAGATATTTGCTTCCTCCTTCCTTCCTTCCTTCCTTCCTTCCTTCCTTCCTTCCTTCCTTCCTTCCTTCCTACCTTTTACTTACTTTTTTTTTTTTTTAATGCTGCTCTAATAGCATAGAAGGTATGCTATTTTTTTATTTTTCTATTTACGGTACATAACATGAAATATGGACAATTAAGAACGAAAGGAACAGAATACAAAACAAAGCAAAACAACAAAACAAAACGAAATAATGATGATGGAAGCTAACCATGCTCGCACACACACACACACACACACACACACACACACACACACACACACACACACACACACACACACACACACATGCACGCACGCACACACGCACGCACGCGCACGCACGCACGCGTACGCACGCACACACACACCACACACACACACACACACACACACACACACACACACACACACACACACACACACACACACACACACACACGTATCAGGTCAAAAACATGTTAACAGCCAGAGTGGTGGTTAGCTCTACTGTCAAGTAACCCATGCATTGTGAGTCACGTTAATGCTGGACAGCAGCCACGAATGGTACAGAACAGCCTTTATTTGAAATCGTATAAGACACGCAACATCCCACTGATTGACCAAACGATAACATGTTGAACAAATCATTTGTGGGAGAAAAAACAAGTCCAGACTAAAGAGTTTCTTCCGTCATTCCAAGAAAGCAAAGCGAAGTTTTAGACAAATGAAGAAAGGGAGGGCGGAATGTGGGAGAAAACAAAACGGGAATGAAAGATGAACATTAACCTATAAATGTAATGATTTTCACCAGCAAGACAGTCGGACCACCGTAGTCCCACTTAAATACAGAATCATCCACATTGTCTTTTGAGAGAGAGAGAGAGAGAGAGAGAGAGAGAGAGAGAGAGAGAGAGAGAGAGAGAGAGAGAGAGAGAGAGAGAGAGAGAGAGAGAGAGAGAGAGAGAAGTTCCACTTTGTCAGGATTATAAATAAGTGGTAATATCCTTTTCGAAGAATTTCGTGAAGAAGACTTTTCAATCAAAGTACAGACTAAACATACTTTGGACAGCATGATGTATTTTTATTTTGGTTTAGTTTCCATTTTTGTGTGTGTGTATGTGTGTTTTTTTCTTTGTGTGTGTTGCTGTTGTTGTTGTTTTCATTGGAAATAACTGAACCATGCTACATTGTACAATGATGTGTCCCAACTCTCAAAATTCAGCGCCTTGTAACGCATGGGGGTTGTGTTAGAAAACCAAACTCAAAATTACATATCAAGCAAACTTATTTCTAAAGCATCCAATCTTTTTCATAACAACATTCAACACAACCTTACAGGTTAGCTTAAATAAAAGAAAAAAAAAAAAAAACAAAAAAAAACAAAACAAAAGAGAGAGAGAGAGAGAGAGAGAGAGAGAGAGAGAGAGAGAGAGAGACAGACAGACAGACAGACAGACAGACAGACAGAGACTGAGACAGAGACTGAGACAGAGACAGAGACACATAGACATAGACAGACAGACAGAGACATACAGACAGACAGACAAACAGTAGGGGCATGGAAGGCGTTATTATAGACAGATGCTGACGGATGCTGACTAGATGGTCAGACAACAAGCAGAGAAGCACACAATCAGTCTTGAAAAAAAGGAGAGACAAGACTGATAATGAGGAGATGAACTCTCTGGA
>JADBJO010009456.1:49844-52344 GCA_016801955.1 Conus betulinus | reverse complement strand
CTCTCTCTCTCTCTCTCTCTAATGGATTGATGTACGTGTGTACGCATATATGCATCCCTATATGCATGCAAGTATGTGTGTATATGTACAGTTGTATGTGTGTATGTATGCGTCCATGTATGTATGAATATATGTCTGTCTGTCTGTCTGTCTGTCTGTCTGTATGCATGTATGCATGCATGCATGCATGTATGTATGTATGCAATGTATGTATGTATGTATGTACGTGCGTAGGTATGTGTGTGATGTATGTATGTATGCATGTATGTATGTATGTATGTATGTATGTATGTATGTATGTATGTATGTATGTATGTATGTATGTATGTATGGTATGTATGTATGTATGTATGTATTACACTGTATGTATGTATGCATGCTGCATGCATGCATGCTGCATGCTGCATGTATGTATGTATGTATGTATGTATGTATGTATGTATGTATGTATGTATGTATGTATTTATGTATGCATGTATGCATGTATGTATGCATGTATGTATGTATGTATGCATGCATGCATGCATGCATGCATGTATGTATGTATGTATGTATGTATGTATGTATGTATGTATGTATGCATGTATACATGCATATATGGTGTATGCATACATGTGTGCATGTACATATGCATCCACCTATGCTAATCTGTATCCATATAAGCTGTATGCATGCAGGAATGCATCGATGAATTGTATATCTAGCGTTATGTATTACCTGTGTATATGTAAATGCATGTATGTATGCATGCGTGTATGTATGTATGTATGCATGTATGTATGTATCTATGAATGTGTGCATATATGCATGCGAGCGCTGGCTCTCCTCAGGATGGTGTTGGGTCGCCTACTGCCGGTGTTATATGGCCTAATGTCACTGTTTGCACGTGCGGATTGGCTGCACGTGTTGTTCGGTTTTTCAGGTTGTTTACAGTTCAGGGTGCGTTGCTGACAACGATTTCCATTTGTGCCTGCAGTTGTTTACTATTTCTACTTTAGTATTTAGGGTTGCTAAGTATGGTTTGCATAGTATTAACCATTTTTCTGTTGAACATAGGTTGCATCTTTTTGAAATGTTATTGTATGGTGATGCCCTTTTTATGATTTTCCAGGATATGTTATAGTTTATTTTTTTTGTCTTTAAGTCTCCAAATATATTTGCTCAGTTCTGTTTGGTTTTTGTATTTACTTTGTTGAATGACTGTTTATGGTTTGCATATCTGGTTTTGAAGTGATTTTCAGTGATCCCTATGTATGTTTCTTTTTCATTTCTGATGTCACAGTGGCTTGGTATACAATGTTGTTATAGAGGCATTTGTTGCTTAAGGGACACTGTTCTTTTGTAGTACAATTGCAGGATTTCCTTTCTTCACCCTTCTTTGCTGTGTGTTGCTTTTCATTTTGTTGGATGAATCAATTATATTTTTAAGGTTAGGCATGCATGAATATGATAGTTTGATGGTGTGTTCTTGTTGAATATTTTGGACAATTTGTGTTCTTTTGGGAAGGATGCTGTCAGAATTTTAAAAAATTCTTTCCCTACGTTTGTTTTTACTCGTCCATCATATGGAGGGTTGTACCATGTGATTTTCCTTTTCCTGCTTTTTTTGTTTTTGTTCATGTTGTTATCTGGGTTGTTGTATTGTAGTTTGTAGCTGTAACCACTTTTTTGCAATGCCTCTTGGTATTCTGCTGCTGCGTTGTTGAATACTCTTTCATTATGTGACAGGTTAGATAATCTCTTGTTATGCCATTGGGTATGGTTTTTAGTATAGATGGTGGGTGGTTGCTATTGATGTTTACATAAATGGGAGTGTCATTAGGTTTCTTGTATGGTTTATATATGTAGTTGTTGAGGTCAAGTGTTATGTCTAAGTAGTTCACTACCTTTTTGTTTGCTTCGATGGTGATTTTTAAGTTATGGTTTTCGTTGCGTGCGTGTGCGTGTGTGTTTATGAATGTGCTGTGTGGGTGTGCGTGCGTGTGTGATTGTGTGTGTGGTGGGTGTGTGGTGTGTGTGTGTGTGTGTGTGTGTGCGTGTGTGTGTGGTGTGTGTGTGTGTGTGATGTGTGTGTGTGTGTGTGTGTTTTCTGTGTGTGTGCCGTCTGTGGTTGTGTGCGGTGTGTGTGTGTGCGTAGTGCGCGCGCGCGCGCGTGTGTGTGTGGTGCGTTTGTGTGTGGGTGTGTGTGTGTGTGTGTGTGTGGTGTGTGTGTGTGTGTGCGCGCGCGCGCGCTTATGGTGTGTACAGGTGCGTGCATGCGTGCGTGCGTGCGTGCGTGCATATGTATTACAGCTAGATAGACGCTAGATACAAAAATCATAGACTCATCGTGTGTGTGTGTGTGTATGGTGTTGTGTGTGAGTGTGTGTGTGTGTGTGTTGTGTGTGTGGGGGTGTTGTGTATGTGTGTGTGTGGGTTTGTGTGTTGTTGGTGTGTTGCTCTGACATATTGCGTATTGTAAACTCTCTCTCTCTCTCTCTCTCCCTCTCTCTCTCTCTAT
>JADBJO010009456.1:45000-47500 GCA_016801955.1 Conus betulinus | reverse complement strand
GACTAGACAGAAGAAACACAGGGACCACAGGGTACGGTTCCAAAACTTGAAACAAGTGATGGAAAGCAATCCGAGTTGACGGATTTCTGGAGAATCATGCAGGTTTCAAAGCAAGGCCAACGTCATCGTTGGAGCTATAACGACTGGCACAGGCAAAAGTGGAGAGATAGGACGGACAATTGCTGGGAGACAGAAAAAAAAATGATGACTTTAAAAACGCTTCCAAGGTCAGCGGAGACTCCTATCAAGCGACTACAACCTTCTTGGACTTTGATAAAGCTGGGACATATAAGGAACAAAGCAAAGCCGAACAGATGAAAAAAAAAAAAAGGAAGGAAGAGGAAGGAAGGAGAAGGAGGAAGGGGAAGGGGAAAAGGAAAGTTAAGAAAATACGAGTCATGCAGGACAGAAATGGACAGCAACCGGGACAAAAAGAACAGGAATGGTGTTGTGAAGCAAAAGTAACAACAGTGGCAGCATGAAACATCTTCCTACCTCACCATCTCCTTCCCTCCTCTTCCCCGTCCTCCTCCATCTTTCCTTTTTTACAACAACAAACAACAAAACAATAACAATAGATATACTAATACTACTATACTACTACTACTACTACTACTACTATACTACTAGTGCTGCTGCTACTTCTACTACTACTACTGATACTGCTGCTGCTGCTGCTGCTGCTGCCCTGCTACCGGTACTAATGCTGCGGCTACCTGCTGCTGCTGCTGCTGTTGCTCTATCCTCTCTCCTCCTCCTCCTCCTACTACTATACTACTACTACTACTACTACTACTACTACTACTACTCCTGCTGCTGCTGCTGCTGCTGCTGCTGCTGCTGCTGCTGCTGCTGCTGCTGTACTGCTGCTGCTGGTTACAATTACAACAACAACAACAACAAACAATTACTACTACTATACTACTACTACTACTACTACTACTACTACTACTACTAATACTATACTACTGCTGCTGCTGCTGCTGCTGCTATTACTACTGCTGCTACCACTACTACCACTACTGCTACTACAACTGCTGCTGCTTCTGCTGCTGGTGCTGCCGTCTACTATACTATACTACTACTAATACTAATAATACTACTACTACCGATGATGATGATGATGATGATGATGATGGATGATAATGATGTTCCTCCTCCCTATCTCCTCCTCCTCCCCCAACCCATTCCTACTACTTAATATCCTACATCCTCTCCTATCTCCTACTAGTCCTACTCCTCCTCCTCCTAACTCCTCCTTCTTCGTCTTTTTCTTCTTCTTCTTCTTCTCTTCTTCTTATTATTCTTTATTTTCTTTTTCTTCTTCTTATTCTCTTCTTCTTATTCTTCTTCTTCTTCTTCTTCTTCTTTTCTTTTTCTCCTCCCCTCATTGCTCTTGTTGTTTTTGTTGTTCTTGTTCCTCCTCTTCTCTCTCCCAAGATTCTTCATCATCTTTTATAGTTCTAGTTATTGTTCTTCGTGTATGTTATTGTTATGGTTATTGTTCTTGTTCTTATTGTTCTTCTTCTTCTTGTTTTCTTGTTCTTCTTATTCGTATTCTTCTTCGTATTCTTCTTCGTATTCTCCTCCTCCTCATCTACTCCCTCTCATTGTTCTTGTTGTTCTCTTTGTTCTTGTTTCTGTTCCTGCTTCTGACTCCTGCTACTGCTGCTGCTTGCTGCTGCTCATCTCCTCATCCTCCTCCTCCTCTCCTCCTATCTCCTCTTCCCCCTTTTCTTCATCATCTTGTTCTAGTTCTTGTTCGTCTTGTTCTTCTTGTTATTGCTCTTCTGGTTCTTCTTGTTCTTCGTGTTCTTGTTCTTGTTGTTCTGTGTGTTCTTGTTTCTTCTTGTTTTCTTTTCTCTTCTTCTTTTCTTCTTTCTTCTTCTTCTTCTTCTTCTTCTTCTTCTCTCTCCTCCTCCTTCCTCCTCCTCCTCCTCCTCCTCCTCCTCCTCCTCTCCTCCTCCTCCCTCCTCCTTCTTTTTTCTTCTTCTTCTTCTTCTTCACATCGTCATTATTAAAATTCTCTCTTTCTCTTTCTCTCTCTCTGTCTCTGTCTCTCTCTCTCCCTCTCTCTCTTTTTCTCTCTGTCTCTGTCTCTCGCCTGTTCAACTATGACACGGTTTGGAAGAGAGAGAGAGAGAGAGAGAGAGATGAGAGAGAGAGAGAGAGAGGAGAGAGAGAGAGACGAGAGAGAGAGAGGAGAGAGGAGAGAGAGAGAGAGAGAGGACAGACAGACAGACAGACAGACAGACAGACAGACAGACATAGACAGACAGACAGACAGACAGGACAGACAGACAGACAGGCAGTGAAGGCATAGAGGCAGTTAGCGAGGCAGAAGAAAGGACAGACTGACAGACTGACTGACCGACAAATGAATAAGCAGTCAGACAGACAGGGTAGACAGACGATGGAAGAAGAAACAAAAGACGCTGAGGGAAAAAAAAAAAAAAAAAAAAAAAAAACAGGCGGAACACAGTAGCAAAATAGGCGGTAG
>JADBJO010009456.1:35000-37500 GCA_016801955.1 Conus betulinus | reverse complement strand
AAAAAAAAAAAGAAAAATACCATCGATGTGCCCTATCCCTTCATGCAACACACACACACACACACACACACACACACACACACACACACACACACACACACACACACACACACACACACACACACACACACACACCACCACCACCACCACCACCACCACCACCACCACCACCACCACCCACCACCACCACCACACCTTGGTACACCCTAACCACACGGGTGAAAGAAAGGGGGTTGTTGCCTTTAATACAGTACATGAAAATAAAGGTGTTGATGATAAAGTCATTGCACTGCATTCATACATCATCTGTTACAATGTGTTTGTATGCCCATTGATAATATGTCACTATCATTGCTTATGATACGTGTGCCTTTTTGTTCAGGAAGATGTGATATGCTGCGAACTACTTAACCACAGGAGGACGTTGACCCGTAGGTTGAGGAATATGCTAATTTCACGGCAGACATACCGGACAGTCGTAGATCGTTTGTCTCAGACATAAAGTCAGTGGTTAGGTCAGGAGATGAAGATCCACTAACACACTTCATAACGCCATTTGGCTCGAAGCGGCCAGTCATTTTCTATCATTTGCATCTAAATGGTATCGTTTCGTGGGAAGACTTACTGCAAATGTCACGCGACACCAGTCAAGATTAGAGTTTGCCCGTCTGTCCCTTAACATCTTTTTTTTTTCCCCCCTGCCACTCCATTTTCTGCGCCCCCATCGCCCACATCACCCCTTCGAGTACTCGGAGGAAAGCCCTACAAGAACAATGAGATCAATGAGAGCAGTTGAACAGCCCCAATGAAAGGAGTTCAGCAGCAACAATGAAAGGAGCTGAGCAGCCACAATGAAAGGAGTTGAGCAGCCCCAGCGAAAAGAGTTGAGCAGCCACAATGAAAGGAGTTGAGCAGCCACAACGAAAGGAGTTGAGCAGCCACAACGAAAGGAGTTGAGCAGCCACAATGAAAGGAGTTGAGCAGCCCCAGCGAAAGGAGTTGAGCAGCCACAACGAAAGGAGTTGAGCAGCCACAACGAAAGGAGTTGAGCAGCCACAACGAAAGGAGTTGAGCAGCCACAATGAAAGGAGTTGAGCAGCCACAACGAAAGGAGTTGAGCAGCCAAACGAAAGGAGCTGAGCAGCCACAACGAAAGGAGTTGAGCAGCCACAATGAAAGCAGAGCTGAGCAGCCCCCAATGAAAGGAGTTGAGCAGCCACAACGAAAGGAGCTGAGCAGCCACAATGAAAGAAGATGAGCAGCCACAACGAAAGGAGCTGAGCAGCCACAATGAAAGGAGTTGAGCAGCCACAATGAAAGGAGCTGAGCAGCCACAATGAAAGCGGTTTTAGCAGCCACAATGAGAGCAGCAGTTGAGCAGCCACAATGAGAGCAGTTGAGCAGCCACAATGAGAGCAGCTGAGCAGCTCCATGAGGGCAGTTGAGCAGCATCACTCGGGGATAAGGTGACAGACAAACAAGACAGGGCTTCCATCATGCGTTCGCATGTTGACAACTCACACAGAATATAGGTTGTATGGATTTTTTTTTATCATTTCTTTATATCCCTTTTCCCTCTGTAGTAATGAGTTGATGCAACAGGGACTTAAAGACTACTTCAGAGTGGTAACTCACCAAACGGTTGGTATGGAAGGGCATCAAAGCTTACCTCAGAGTGGTAACCTTCTAAACGGTTGACATAAAAGGGCAATGAAGACTTCCTCATCGTAGTAACCCACTAAACGGCTGGTATAGAAGGACATTAAAGAGTACCTCAGAGTGGTAACCTACTAAACGGTTGGTTTGGCAGGGCCTTAAGGATCACCTCAGAATGGTAACTCACTAAACCGTTGTTATAGCAGGGCCTTACAGATTACCTCAGAGAGGTTACTCATCACACAGTTACCGTGTCAGAGCTTCCGAGATGACCTCAGAGAGTTGCTCCATTAGACGACTGATGTATAAGGGATTTAAAGAGTACTTCAGAGTGGTGGCTTACTAAACAGTTGATGCAGTTGGATGAAAGGGGTGACTAAGAATACTGAATCACTAGAGAGCTGGTGTAGTAGGGCCTTCAAGTACCTCACATTGGTAACCTACTGAACAGTACCTCAGTATGGTGAACCACTAAATAGTTAGTATTGCAGAACCGTGAACACTACCCCAGAGTGGTGCAGAGAGTGACTGGTGCACAGGAGCTTATCGATTACTTTTGAGTGGCGACTCTCGGCAAGATGGGTGTCACGGGGCCTTAAAGATTAGTTCCGATGGGTAACATTGTATCAAAGACTACCTCAGACTGGTGATCATCTAAAACAGTTGGTGTAGCATAGCTTCAATGATTACCTGAGGAAGGTGACACACTGAACAGCGGGTGTAACAAAGCCTCACGGACTACCTCAACATAGAGACACACTGGGCAGTTGGTGCAGCAAGACCCTAAGCACCAGCTCAGTGTGGTGACCCTCTAGACAGTTCATGTAGCAGAGGCTCAAGGGCA
>JADBJO010009456.1:22500-25000 GCA_016801955.1 Conus betulinus | reverse complement strand
GAGAGAGAGAGAGAGAGAGAGAACACAGGCAGAGAGAGAGTCACGAACACAGACACTCAACAGTAAACAGAAAGAACATTGACACGATGCTCTGGTGAAACATTAGTTCAGGGTCTGTTATTCTCTATGGTTCTGACAGTAGTTCTGTCAGCATCCGAGGCATTGCAAACATCAGAGGCACCATCCACTAGTATCAGAGAAACAACAAAACACAGCCAGACGCTGCTCCTTCATGCCTAGGTTCCCCCCCCCCCCCCCCTTCCCCTCTTCCATCCGTGTGTTGATTTAGAGTTGATCAACGCAAAGGGCATGTCATGGGTATGTAATATGGATGAAAACAGAAACAGGTGATGGAGGTATTCTTAAAACTAATGAATGGATGTCTTGCCAACTGTGTTTATACTTCTCTATTTTTTTTATGTGCTCTATCACTTCACAATCTTTAAGGCTGCAGATAATCAGATATAGAGCTAGTGAGAAAAAAGAAACAGAAAAAATAGATAGATAGTGTGTGTGTGTGTGTGTGTGTGTGTGTGTGTGTGTGTGTGTGTGTGTGTGTGTGTGTGTGTGTGTGTGTGTGATCATACTTACATGCCCATGAGCCCTTGACATAAGCTCGCCTTTCATCCTTTTTCAAGCATAGTCTTAAAAAAGAAGCAACAAAGACAATGCCAGTAGCACTGGGGTTTCCATAAGTAGAGGGTGGGGAGGCTTGTGAGTGTGAGCGCAGTTCATGACAAAAAATAACTTGCCTGTGCGTGTATCGGTCAGGTGGTCCTTGAACTCGGATGTAACAATGGCGTTAGTGAAAATCAATTACCTGAAATGTCCGGCCACAAGAAAGTCCATTCTCTGCACCACAGCGTCAGACTACTCCAACCCCACCATCACCCCCGACCACAACGCTTCCAGCACGAGCTTAGCTCTCGCCCCATTTCCTCATTACTGCGAACGATTTCAAATTCACCAGACAAATAAGTTCTAATAAGATACTTATGAAGCTGACTTTTTTTTGTGATGGACGTCACTCTGTCACATGATTTATGTGCTGTGTATAATCGTTGTCGTTGAAACGGATCAGTTAAATTGATCCGGTTTATACAAAGAATAGTCCAAACAGAGAGGCCACGGAGAGAAAACCAGCAAAAACAAGAAGAGGAAAGAATCGCATTAGTTTTGTTGTTGTTGTTGTTGTTGTTGTGTTGTTGTGTTGTCAGTACAAATTCTGAGCAGTGCAAACCAGGCCAGAAATATGAGGCCAAACGCTGTTTCTAATAGAAAAGCTTTTCTAGTCTGCATCATTGCCTTGTCCTACGTCATTGGACTCGACAAGGTTGTAAGGCTGGATTGAGAGAGAGAGAGAGAGAGAGAGAGAGAGAGAGAGAGAGAGAGAGAGAGAGAGAGAGACAGACAGAGAGACAGACAGACAGACAGACAGACAGACAGACAGATGGGGGGTTGGGGAGGGTAGGAAAGGAGCAATAATGGAAGGAAAGTGACTGAGATTCATTCATTCATTAAAACTACAAAAGTTCTCCAACGGCTTTTTTGTGCATTGACTTCATCTGAGTTCATGTAAATGAAAGAAAAAAAAAAATATAATGATAATAACAATAATAGTAATAATATAACGATAATGGTAGTGATAATAATGTATAATGATGATAATAGCAAAAGCAATAAAACTAATAATAATAATAACGATAATAATAATAATAATAATAATAATAATAATAATAATAATAATAGTTTTAATAATAATAATAACAACAATAATAATCAAGGAGAGTTTTGCTTCCTAATCACATCATATCCATCACTGTGTGTGTGTGTGTGGGGTGTGTGTGTGTGTGTGTGTGTGTGTGTGTGTGTGTGTGTGTGAATCCCAAGCATAAGCTTGATTATCTGTCTTTATCCAGTATTCAAACATTAATGAATTCAGAACAAAGTCAATGCCACTAGATATTTCTCTTTGAGGAAAAAAAAAAAGTCGAAAGACGAGTGAGTGTGAGTGATATTCATGAGTAAATGACTCGTCTACGGTTCGCTTTGTGTCTTGCTGACTTCCCATCCATTTGAGGTAGTAACTAATTTATTGTAATGAAGGTCAGTTCCTGTGATGCCCAGCGAGAAGGAAGGAGTTCTTTCTCTAACACCACAGCATTAGACTTATCCCTCTTTCAAAACACTCCTACCCACCCCCCCACCCCCCCACCCCTCACCCCCATCCCCCTCCTAATCATCATCGCAATTTCCTCATTACTGTAGAAAATCTTAAACACACCAGCCCTGGAGTACTTATTTGATCGTCATGAATGTGACTTTTTGTAATGATCTAAATGGGCCTAGGGATATTAGCACATTCAATTATAAAACAATATAAAACTGATTAAGAAAAACACTTATGATTTATATTATCATAAAAGAAAACATGCATACACACAACAACTGTGTGACACACACGTAGACACACACTAGCGCGCACGTACCCCCCCCCCCC
>JADBJO010009456.1:12500-17500 GCA_016801955.1 Conus betulinus | reverse complement strand
TGCTGTATGTCCATTGTGTGCCGACGGATTAGAGGATGAAGCACATTTTTTGTTCGCATGTAAGGAATATGATGGTTTACGTATGACATGTGATTTATTTAGTAATCGTGATGTGATGAGACATAATCTTGTTGATATTCTTTCAACGGAAAATGAGGATACTATTAAAATGCTTGCTAAGTTCATCAACGACGCATATAACCTAAGGCAGAAAAGACTTTCTATTTTGAATTAGGCCTAATCTAGGACAATTTTACGTTATTAGGTTTTACGAGTCACTTAAGATATAAGCGATATCCATGTTGTCATCAGTTATGTATTTGTATTTTTGTCGGTTGATCGAACACATAGGGTGGGAATACTAGCCCTGTGTGGTATTAGGCTTTCCTCTTAAAATGTGTTCTTGTCCCTTAGATATATGTTTCACTATGTTTGTCGTTTTGTTTCATTATTTGACGTTGACCAATTTCGGACACATAGTGGTGGTGATATAGTGGATTTACTTGGTTTGATGCATTATATGCCGTATTTGCTATTTTCTGTATTTTTGCACTTCCATGGCATTGGAGCTAATCAGGCTATTGTCATTAAAGATGTCATTGTCATTGTCATTCTCTCTCTCTCTCTCTCTCTCTCTCTCTCTCTCTCTCTCTCTCTCTCTCTCTCTCTCTCTCTCTCTCTCTCTCATGGAAATAACTAGTCTATCCCATAAAGCTTACAAAATGTTGTATATTTAGAAATACGTGGAAAGAAAAATTGGTTCCAAATGTTCGTTGTAAATCATATATGTTTGGTTTTGGATATGTATGGCTTAACCAAGGTGTTGAGGGGATAGACAGATTTCTGCAAGTTTTCAGAGAACGGTTAATTTTATGTAGATGGCAAGAGTGGCACTCTCATGTAGTGATAGTGAAAGGTTTCATGTTTACTGAACGTTTTGCAAGGTGCCTGAGGTAAAAATTTTATATATTTTATTTATTATTTCATTTAGATAGGCATTTAAGATATGTATTGACGAGGTTTCGAATTGGCATTTAGTAGCGCAACATCGTCTACGTTACAAAATACACAGTAATGCTGACTTAAAATGTCCGCTTTGCAAAAATAAGAAAAAGAAGATGTTCATTTTGTCTTATGTTGTCCTGTTTTGAGTGACTTAAGAAAACAGTATAAACCTAGAAAATTTTATGCAGATCCAAATAAATTTAGACTTGCATCGCCTATGGCAACAGAGCATAAACAAACTGTGAAACAACTGTCCATTTATCTTTACAAAGCATTCAAGTTGCGTTCTGTTCTGCTTTCTTGATTAGATACTAAATATGTTGTTAATTATGCATTTGTGTATAGAAGTTATGTACCCCTTCATCAGGGGCAATGGCCTATACATGAATAAACTTTCCGTTTCCGCTTCTCTCTCTCTCTCTCTCTCTCTCTCTCTCTCTCTCTCTCTCTCTCTCTCTCTCTCTCTCTCTCTCTCTCTAGGCAATGTATATCTTTTATGTACTGAAAACTAGACGAGAACTTATGAACGGAAACTAGATATACGACTATGTGTTGTGACTGCTTTCAAACGCAAGTGAAAATATCTTTGTAATCTAGTTTGTTTTCTTGAATTATTTCCCCTCGCAATTGTTCGCTTGCGTGTTTCTGAAAAGAAAATTACTTCCTTTTGCTGATGACCCGTACCCATTTACCCATTTTCATTTTATCCTCAGCAAATGCGTGGCCATTGTATACAGGTCGATGGCCTTACAAATAAAAATTTCAGAGTTCAGAGTTCTCTCTCTTTCTGTCTCTCTTTCTCTGTCCCTGTCTCTGTCTGTCTGTCTGTCTGTCTGTCTGTCTGTCTGTCTCTCTCTCTCTCTCTCTCTCTCTCTCTCTCTCTCTCTCTCTCTCTCTCTCTCTCTCTCTGGACACATAATAAAGGGGAAAACATTTCATAAAATGATATATAACAAAGTGGTGAAAACAGTAAACAAGTGGGGTAGTCTTTGCTCCCATAAGGAAACCTAACACAGAGTAACTTTTATTCAAGACTGGCACAGCCTTTTAAACTTGAATAAAGTCAGACAAATACAAAGACGAACAATCTAATAGTGGGGGGAAAACAAGCGCAGGTCAACAACTAAATTAGATTGTTCGTCTTTGTATTTGTCTGACTTCATTCAAGTTTAAAAGGCTGTGCCAGTCTTGAATAAAAGTTACTCTGTGTTAGGTTTCTTATGGGAGCAAAGACTACCCCACTTGTTTACTGTTTACTGTTCCCTGCCTCATTTCATTTCCAAAGTGGTGAAAGGCAAACAGTGAGCAGGTCATATCCATCTCACTGAATATGGCCCTCATCCTCAGCAGCAGTCTGCTTCCTGCCATTTTGCTCATTCCACTCACGCGGTCACCTCACCTCATTTAACGAGCAGCAGTCACGAGCAGCGACCCTAAGTGACCAGTTAGGGACAGGAAATAAAGGCCCACGACGTCTCTTGCACGCTTGCAGGCACAGTGCCAGGAGAGAGCAATAACCTGCTCAGACTTTCACTCCTCCCCCTGGAAACTTTTTGGCACCGTCCTAGCTGCTAAACAAATGAAGGTGAGACTCTGTGTGTGTGTGTGTGTGTGTGTGTGTGTGTGTGTGTGTGTGTGTGTGTGTGTGTGTGCGTGCGTGCGCGTGCGTGCGTGCGTGCGTGCGTGCGTGCGTGTGTGTGTGTGTGTGTGTGTGTGTGTGTGTGTGTGTGTGTGTAATGTGTGTGTGTGGTGGGTGTGTGGGGTGTGGGTGGGTGGGTGGGTGTGCGTGAAACCCTGACATAAGTTCTGCTTTCTGTCTTTCTTCAATTAATCAGGCCGCTAATAAAGTAATAACAAAATCAGTAAAACTGCACTTCCATTCAGGCGAAGGTGCAAAGGTGTGTGGGTGTGAGTGAGATTTGTGGGTAAGTAAATCGTCTTGCTGACTTCCCTTGAACTTTGAGGCAGCAATCGTACCACATTAATGCCAATCCATTTCCTGAAACGTCTAGCCGGAAGGAAGTTCATTATCCGGCACTATGAAATTGGACTACCCCCAGAACACCCACACCCACCCCCTACCCCCAGCC
This sequence comes from Conus betulinus, assembly GCA_016801955.1. Taxonomy (NCBI): domain Eukaryota; kingdom Metazoa; phylum Mollusca; class Gastropoda; order Neogastropoda; family Conidae; genus Conus; species Conus betulinus. The sequence goes on along the minus strand of JADBJO010009456.1, from coordinate 14,405 downwards.
CTATTCTCCCAATCCAATTGCCACTGCAATTTCCTCATCACTGCGGATAATTTCTAATTCACCATTCATGTGTACTTATTAGATGGTCAGACATATGGCTTTTCGTAATTGCCTACATTGTCCTCCACGTTTTCCAGAGCTTTTCAATGATGCTTCATTACCTAAAGGATCATGAAGAGATGAAGAATTCAATTTGATACATCCACTTTATTTCAACACTATTTCTTAGAAAGTGTTCAAGGGGGGGGAGGGGGGGGGGGGGGGGGACCATGAAAATGAGGATTAGGGTAATAAGTGGTTCGTCGGTAGTACCATTCTTCGCAAAAACTGGAGTCACAGTATTTCCAAAAGACTTTCGATTTCAAATGAATATTATGTTGAATTATTTTAGATTCGATGATATCTCAAGAATATAAGCTTTGGAGAGAGAGAGAGAGAGAGAGAGAGAGAGAGAGAGAGAGAGAGAGAGAGAGAGAGAAGAGAGAGAGAGAGAGCCAGCCAGCCAGTCAGACAGCCAGACAGACAGACAGACAGAGACAGACAGACAGACAGACAGGAGACAAAGGGAGAGACTCAAATGTAGAGAATAGTGACTCAACGTTCTGGCGAATATCAGTTCAGGCTTCATTCTCCTAATACGTCTTGACAATAGGCATATCAGCATCTGAGGGACTGTAAGCATCACAGACATCTTCCGCAAGTATCACAGAACTGGCATGCACACCCAAGTCCTTCATTCTCATAGCTCCTCCTTGTGTATTGATTTAGAGTTGACCAAACTAGAGAGCACAGCATGGACACATCAGAAGAAAGAGAGATGTGATGAGGTTGTTTTGAAAACTAAAAAGCGAGTGTTCTTCCCATCTGTGTTAGTATTCCTTCACCATGGTCCATTCCTAAACAACAATCTTTTGTTTCGTCGCCCTCTCTATTTCAGACCTCAGACGAATAAAGAGATAGAGAGAAGGTAAATAGAAAATAGATATATGTTGGTGTGTGTGTGTGTGTGTGTGTGTGTGTGTGTGTGTGTGTGTGTGTGTGTGTATACACACGATTCATTGATGCAACAAATGAAAAATCATCACAACCAGGTTTCGAAGTAGGAGTATATGAGAAGATGTGCGAGTGAAAGTTGAATTCACTGGTTAAAAACTCGCCTCTGAAATCAACTTAAGTCTCGCAGATGGTCCTTGAACGCAGATGTGAGCAAATTGTATCTTTATAATGACAATCATTTTCCTAAACTATCCAGCTAGACGGAAGTTCATTCTCTGCCGTCACAGCGTTAGAGTACCCCAGCCCCGCCCTTTTGGTAACACCCAAACACCCACCCCATTTACTCACTAACACAGAGAGAGACAGAGAGAGAGAGAGAGAGAGAGAGAGAGAGAGAGAGAGAGAGAGAGAGAGAGAGAGAGAGACAGAGAGACAGAGAGGACAGACAGAGACAGAGACAGAGACAGACAGACAGACAGAGAGACGGATAGACAGATAGACGGACAAACAGACAGACAGACAGACAGACTGGCAGACAGAGGCAGAGAGACAAAGACAAAGACAGAGACAGATGAGGGTAGGGTGATGGAAAAGGGGAATTTACAGTTGGAGAGAGACTGATGTTCACTCAGCCATTAAGCTACAGTAACTATCCGATGATTGTGTGCGCAGTTTTGTCACATACTTTATTTGCTTAAAAACAAAACAAAAATAAAATAAAATGAAATAACGATAATCTGAGTGAAAAGGGAAAAAAAAATGATATCTGCACATCACAACACACCTTGGTGATGCTTGAGCACCTTCCATCACTTACAGCAATTTTTCTTGTTTGTTTGTTTGCTTGCTTGACTGCCTGGTTGTGTTCCTATTCATTTACAAAATGGTCGACTAGAATATCAACAGATT
>JADBJO010009455.1:66201-83310 GCA_016801955.1 Conus betulinus | reverse complement strand
TGAGCGGAGTCGTGATCCAGTGTGAAACACGCACAAACCTGCCCACCGCACTGCACACCACATATACTCCAGCAGGCGACACTTGCTGAATTCCCCAATATGCCAACTATTTCATCAAAAGACTTTCCAAATGACCCTAGACGCTGGTACTTTGTAACTGATTATTGTTATCTAACCAAGTGCGTAGCACCGAGTTCCAAAAATGCGATTTGATAAGTTCCAGTCCTTTAAATTGCTTACTTTTTATGGTTGCATAGAAGCAAATACACTTTTCGCCAAATTCTAAGAAAATGTTTCTTGCTATACGCCACCACTTATTATTTGTGCCATTATCTGTGTCATCTTTTGAGCTTACCTTGGCTCCCCAGTGTAACAAACATGCATTTTTTCAAAATTCTTTTAGATCTATCATCTTAATCCCCCCCCCCCCCCCCCCCCCCCCCCCCCCCCCCCCCCCCCCCCCCCCCCCCCCATCCGTTTCGTGACACAACACTGCTCTTTTTACTTTTTCAAACGCTTTCGTGTGTTGCAGTCCTTTTTTTCTCCATACAAATCTATATAATAATCTATTGATCTCATTAATTACATAATCTGGTACAACTATCGCTTGCATTATGTAAAAACCACTGCGAGATTAAAAATGTTTTTTTACGATACTTACTTTGCCCATAATACTCAAATTTCTTTTCTCCCATGTAGAAATCAACCGTCTGCAATTTTCAATTCTACCCACCCAGTTCTCTTCCAGTTTAGAAGCACCTGCGCTGTTACTAAAGTACACACCTAATGTCTTTATTTTACTTTTTATCATGAAAATCCATAACATTTTGTCTACAATTCATTTTACTACCTAACCACATTGCTTCCGATTTATTCCTGTTTATTGTCAAAGCTGATACGAACGAAAAGCTTTCAAATAGTCCAAGCGCTATTCGCAAATCGTTTGCGTCTGCTAAAAACAGTGTTACATCATCAGCGTGAAGAGCAATTAACAAAGGCCACGTCTCACGAGTGCCGTCATTACGTTTAATTTCCAAGCCCTTAATGAAAGGATGTCGTTGGTCCCTATTGCCCCGTCTCCCTTCCTTCCCCCCTACCCAAGCGCGTGAGCGCTCTTCACAACACCACCACCACCACCACCACCATCCACCCACCCCAACACCCATCCCACCCCCACTCCCTCCCCCCCACCCCAACCCCTACCCCCCACCCCACCCCCCCCCCACCCCACATCCACCCACCACCACCCCCACAAGAAAACAGAAGAGAGAGAGAGAGAGAGAGAGAGAGAGAGAGAGAGAGAGAAAGAAAGAAAAGGAAAGAAAAGGAAAAAAAGAAAAAAAAAAAAGACAGACAGACAGACAAGACAGGCAGACAGACCGTTAGGCAGACAGAGAGGCAGACAGACGGACAGAGACGGCGTCTTCTAAATGAATTCAGGGATGTTTGTTACATGTCGTCTCACCAGTTAACTCTTCCCCGATGAAGCCAATCTTACAGCGAAAAGAAATTATGCATGATCCCCCTCATTTTCCACATTCCCCACGTGCAACAATCTTACACATATGAAAACGGAATAAACGTTTCCTAGTTCGAAACCTGTTGGTTCCCGACACTTAATAAAGAGAGAGAGAGAGAGAGAGAGAGAGAGAGAGAGAGAGAGAGAGAGAGAGAGAGAGAACAAAAATACCCATTTTTGCCGTCCCCTCTTAATGTGCTGTCGTTCTGGTGATGCCGGTGTTGAGTTAGTCAAGTCCTCTACTAGCCACTATTTCTACATAGCTATCCCCCCCCCCCCCACACACACACACACACACACCCCTTCCTTTCTTTCCCCCCACCCCTCTCACCCGCCCACCGTTCATGTCGTGGTCGGGTTGGATGTTAAAACCCGGGTGCAAGTATACACACACCATGGCTAAGGGGGCACGGGGGGGGGGGGGGGGGGGGATAGGGGAGGGTGACAAAAACAAAATAATGAACAGGAGAAGAATCTATTATTTAAAAAAAAAACAACAACACACAGGTGGACCAAAAAAAAAATGAAAGACAGTACAAAAACACTACGGGGAACAAGGAGAAAAAGAAAACAGCGAAGGGGCTGGGGAGGACCCAGAGAAGCACTGTTTTCCCAGCCCTTTAGCAGAAGCAAGCGACGAACAGAGCGCGATTGAATGGAGGGAACCCCCCCCCCCCCAAAAAAAAATAATGACAATGGACAGGAAGGCACACCCGATGCCAGCAAAAAGAAAGAAGGAAGACAGAAGAAGGAAAAAAAAAAAAAAAAGACAAAGGCAGGCGCGCGAACAGCTGGAGCAGAAATACCATCAGACAGCAGAGAAAGGCCAAACAAACAATAGGGAAAGAACGTTTGAAACCAACATGACAGCACACACACAGAACAAAAACACAACAAACAAACAACAAATATGGAGGAGAGACAATGGGAGTAAAAGAAAAGAGAATGAAATTGGACAGTCAAAGAATGGGCGAGACAAAAAAAAAAAAAAAAAAAAAGAAAAAAAAACGGACAGGAAGAAACAAACAACTGCAGGCTAACGTGAACTATGGAGAGAGAGAGAGAGAGAGAGAGAGAGAGAGAGAGAGAGACCACAGAGACAGAGAGACAGAGAGAGAGAGAAGGAGAGAGAGACAGAGAGAGACAGAGACAGAGAGACAGAGAGACAGAGAGAAACAATGGAAAAGAGAAATAAGAAAAAAAAATGATAACGATAGCCAACAGAAGCAAGGAAAAAGACAGAGAGAGAAGACCAACACCAAGACCAACAAAATGGGTAACAGACAGAGCCACGACAGACAGAGAGAGTTGATATCAATCTGGCGATGAAAAGCCATTAAATAAACCCAGGGAAGAGCCACCAGACGGAACTGACTTGATGAGAGAGAGAGAGAGAGAGAGAGAGAGAGAGAGAGAGAGACAGTCAGACAGACAGACAGACAGAGAAGCAACGGAAGAAGGATGAAAGAGAGAGAGAGAGAGAGAGAGAGAGAGAGAGAGAGAGAGAGAGAGAGAGAGAGAGAGAAAAGAAACAACAGAAGCAGAAGAGAAGACGAGACAAAAGACCAACAACAAAGACCTACAAAACAGAGATCAACGGACAAAGACAAGACATATAATAATGCAAGCAGAAAAGCAACAGCAACAGACAAAAGAGAACGATGAAGAGGAGAGAGAGAGAGAGAGAGAGAGAGAGAGAGGGGGGGGGGTGAGGGGGAGGGAGGGAGGGGAGGAAGAAATGGACAGACGCAAAACAACAGGCAACAAGATGGCTGGCTAGAAGGTATGGTGGGAGTAGGGGGAATAGGAAAGTGGGGGGGGGGGGGGGGGGGGAGGTTACCAAAGGCCAGAAACGAGAGACTGAAACGTGAGAGATGCACAAAACTAGTCGGGGGAAGGGGGGGGGGGGGGCTGAGACAGAAGGGTGGAACAGCAGAAACTGAAAGGGAGAGGGAAGGGGTGAAGAGGGACGGGGGGGGGGGGGGGGGGGGGGGGGGGGGGGGGTGAATACCAGCAGTAATATTAAGGATGGTGAGGCCGGTAAATGTCACAATCTGTAATTCTAGTTGTAAAACTTTCCAAAGTTATATAATGCCTGGTTCACCATTTAAAGAAAAAATAGTTCAAGGATTCAGTGTGTGTGTGTGTGTGTGTGTGTGTGTGTGTGTGTGTGTGTGTGGTGTGTGTGTGCGTGCCTGCGTGCGCCTGCGAGCGTGCCTGCGTGTGTGTGTGTGTGTGTGTGTGTGTGTGTGTGTGTGTGTGTGTGTGTATGCGTCCGTGCGTGCGTCCGTGCATGCGTCCGTGCGTGTGTGTGTGTGCGTGTGTGTGTGGTGTGTGCGTGCGTGCGTGCGTGCGTGCGTGCGTGCGTGCGCGTGCATGCGCGTGCATGCGTGTGCGTGCGTGCGTGCGTGCGTGCGTATGTGTGTGTTGTGTGTTTTGTGTGCGTGTGCATGTGCGTGTGTGTGAGCGCGCGCGCATGCGATCGCGCGCACATGCATGGGGTGCTGGGGGGGGGGGGGGGGGGGCGGGAGGGGGTTAGATCCGAAAACATGGAGTTGAACAAACGGACAGAGATGCTCTGAGAGTGGAGAACCACACAACAACCTGAACACCCAGACCCTAATATATTATGATCCGCCTCTAAACAATGGAGAGAGGGGGGGGGGGGGGGGGGGGAGACCAAAAAAAAAAAAAAAAAGCTAAAAAAAACAAACAAACAAACAAACAAAAAACACAAAAAAAACCACACCAAATGTGAGCACTTTTACTAAACCATACCGGCTCATCCCGCATTGCCAGACTAATCAACTGGCCTTTCCCGGCCCATAAAGATGTCTGCCTCACCACGCTTTAAGTGGGTTCTAAAAGACAACACACGTGGGTGAGACAAAGCTGAAAATGTGCGAGAGAGAGAGAGAGAGAGAGAGAGAGAGAGAGAGAGAGGGAGGGAGAGAGAAGGGGAGGACGTAGGCAGTGGGATGTGTGGGCACGAGGGGTGAAGTGGAGGAAGAAGAGAGGGTGAAGGGGGCGCAGGAGAAGAGGATAGGAGGACGGGGGTGGGGGTGGGGGTGGGGGGGGGGGGGGGGTATCTGTAATCTCGTTTGTTGCCGTGTGTCAGACTTAAATGCCTATGACGGCCTATTTGGAGCAGCAGTTGCATGATCCTCCGAGCCCCCCTGGCGAGATGACCACGCCCACGCACGCCACAGTCTTCAACATCAATTTATTTTCTTCTTCGTCTTCTACTTCTTCTTCTTCTTCTTCTCTTCTTCTTTTCTTCCCTCCTCCTCCTCTCCTCCTCCTCCCCCCCTTACTCCTCCTCCTCTCCTCCTACTCTGGTCAACTTTCTTTTTGAAATTGTTGTTGTGTGTTCTTACATTTCGTTTTAACTCCTTTTCTTTATTTTCGGTTCGTTTTCAGGATTTTTCTTTCTCTCTCTCTCTCTCTCTCTCTCTCTCTCTCTCTCTCTCTCTCTCTCTCTCTCACTCTCTCTCTCTCTCTCTCTCTCTCTCCCTCCCCCCCATCTCTCTATCTCTTTCTCTCTCTCAAACACACACACACACACACACACACACACACACACACACACAGGCTTATTCTATGTTCTCGTGTACACACACACACACACACACACACACACACACACACACACACACACACACACACACATGCGCGCTCTCTCTCTCTCTCTCTCTCTCTCTCTCTCTCTCGGCAAAAAGTATTTCAAGGGAAATAACTCTTAAACCGAGACATTTTGACCCATGACGAAGATTAACTCTCCTACGCTAAAACTCCCTCACAAATCAGCAGACACCACCAGCACTGGAACCATGACCAAGATCAACTCTCCTACGCTAAAACTCCCTCACAAATCAACAGACACCACCAGCACTGGAACCATGTGGTTCAGCACCCAAGACCAAAGCCTTGCTGCATTATGAGAGCACAGCTCCTGGCACAAAGTCAAAGGGGGACAAACATGAACAGAAAGACCACACACACACACACCACACACACACACAGAAGAAAAAAAATGGAAGAGATACACTGGCACTTGCACCGGATTGAAAAGTGCTTATGAACCACTCTGTGCATCTGTCCGTTTCTGTTTGTACACATGCGCGCGCAAGCGCTTGTGAGTTTGAGAGAGAAAGGCCATGAGATTTGGGACAGAATCAGGCACATAGAATGAAAGAGAGAGATATGTACAAAGCCACAGACAGAGGTGATGATGAGATGCTCTGCTTGTATTAGAGAAACACATCATGAACAAACAATCAAAAAAAAAAAAAATCGATTACAGGAAGAAAAACTACTGGTTCTGCTCAGAAGCCAAATTCTCCATGTCCTGGTCAACCACCAGCTTCGCACACAGACTCGCTCATGACAACAAACACAGACCACTCAGAGAACAACAGCAATATGCAGTTTTATTTTCTGAAACACTTTCACACTCCCATCACAATCCAAAATGAACTAGTCAACATCCACCTCTGTCATCTCTTATCTTTCTCTTGGATACAAAAGCAGCCTTTCTTACTAACAAACACCTAATATCGTGAAAGCACAACTGATACATTTTCAGGCACCTGTCACTGCGGCAGACAAACATGAAAATTTCAAGCTCTGACTGGAATTCTTAAATAAAATTTTAAAAAGAAAGAAAAGAGAGAGAAGAGAGAGAGAGAGAGAGAGAGAGAGAGAGAGAGAGAGAGAGAGAGAGAGAGAGAACAAAGCTCAAAAACACAGGACAGCAAAACCTCTCAATAAAGACCCATCTGAATATGACTCCCCTGCTTTCATGGTGGAAGGGGGTAGGGGTAGTTGTAATAATGTTTCTCTTTCTGGTTTCTGTCCTGCTCACATCAGGATCAGAACTGGCAGCACTGATCATCACCACAGAGACTTAGCTTCCAGTGCAGGGTCTCCTCTGGAGAGCTTGTTTCAGGATGCCCCATGCATCAGGCAGGATGAATCTTAGTGTGGCTGTCTGTGGAAGGGAGGGGGGGGGAGGAGGGGGAAGGGGGGCAGCATGAAAGATGCTAGGATAATACCCCTGATGAGTCACAGAAAATGAGAAGTTAAAAAAAAAAAAAAAAAAAAAAAAAAAGACTTCCTTCTCTCAGTAGACCCCACTCAATATACCCTTTTCCATTCAATAGACCCACTTCACTCAATAGACCCACTTTCCACTCAACTGACCCACTTCAGTCAATAGACCCACTTTCCACACAATCAACTTCACCACTCAGACCCTTTCCTACTAGTCAATAGACCACTTTCCACTCAATCAACCCACACTTCCACTCAATAGACCCACTTTCCTACTCAATAGACCCACTTTCCATTCAATAGACCCACTTCACTTCCACTTTCCATAGACCCACTTTCCACTCAATAGACCCACTTCACTCAATAGACCCACTTTTCTCAAACAGACCCACTTTCCATTCAATAGACCCACCTTCCACTCAACAGACCCACTTTCCACGCAACAGACCCACTTTCAAAGACTATCAGGAGGCCATTATTGAAAGGTTCCGCTGTAGCAAGTTCTCTTTTCAACAACCAAAACAAAGACACAATCCAGTTCAACTGAAATTAAGAAGCAACATGCCGTGAACATGGACTCACCTTCATGTAGGCCATGTTTTCTGGATACATTATGACATGCAAAGCAAAAAGTAAAAAAGAAAGAAAGAAGTATCCCCTTTCAGGAAAATGACAGAAAAACAAAAAAAAAAACATATACAGGAAAAACATGAATGACAGTCACAAAGTAAACCACACAAACACAAGCGCACGTTTTCATTGGCAAACATTACTTGTGCAAATGCATATTCATAGAGACAGACCTTGTGTACACTGGACTGCATGACAGAGACTGTGCTATCGATAGTTGCTCACTGGTCCATTCACAGCAAGCAAGCTTAAATGCCCACGTGTCACAAGCATCCATTTCATTTAGGGAAAACAAAACAACAAAAAATCTTTGGGATGCTATGCATGCTAGCATTTTATTCATAATATCGGAAACTGCAAAAGTATGCATATGCATTTGTGTAAACTTAATTATGGCCACGTGAACTTCCCTTGGCAAAATACCCATTTGCATTCATACTCTCTGTATGCAACCTATTCATCATCTAAAAATTCTGAAAGTCAGAGTAATAAATCTGTATGTCTGCCTTAACTCAATGGCGCTGTGATGAAATTTTACCGTACGTGCATCCATCGCGCACTGTGATACAACTTAGCCATCAGTAGCACCACAGAATCATCCTTTAAAATATTCAACCAAGGGGAAACTACAAAGGCCATTTTACGACTGACTTATTGAACTGTATGCAGTTCTTCCCCTTAGACTCTAAATGATTTAATTTTTTGTTTCTGAAAAAGTCATCCAGTTCTAGAACCCTACTGCATTAGCCGATAGGCAGCACAGTCTAGGGTTACTAGCAGATTTCCACATTTTTGCTTTGCAGCGTTTAGTGACCTCAGTGTAAAGTGGAAATAAAAATTGTTTTGGGAATTTTAAAAGTAAACATTTTCAATCATGTATACATACTTTGTGTGCATTTGTGGTTATGTATTTTTTTTTACAGTACGGCCCAAAACAGTCCACCACGACGTAATGGCAAGTGTATTCCTGACACACCGCCATTGAGTTACAGACCTGTGCATGTAAGACTGCCTGTTCGTGCGTGCGTTGGGTACCATACCTGCTGACCATCAGCCAGGTTTTTGTTGTTCCATGAAAACGCATCCATGGAGGTGAGAGCAAACATGGTAACAGCAACTAACCAAATCAGTTCCAGACCAGAGGGAAACACGGTATCACTTTCAAAGATTCCACACACTTGGCTTTTGTTGATTACCAAAGCCTTCACAGATTTTCAGGATTTCCAACAACTGTTACGTTTAACAATAACAAGAGGATACTGGAAACAGAATTAAAACTTGGTAAAGCAGCACACTGTTTAAATGTTTCCACATGTTCAGCAAACTGAGCGTGGCAGCCTGGCTAGGGAATCAAAAGAAGCCACACACGCAATATTCGCACCCACTCTGTGTCATCAAATTTGAAACTGTTCTCTAGCAAATTTGTTTCCTTTTGAACTTGAAATTTGGTTACGCAAGCACTTTTCAACAGCGGATCACAGTGACAAGTCTGTGGCCCATCAGCTCAGACAACTGCTGGTTCAGAAAATATGGTACGACAATCTACCCCCTGTTTACATACACTCCACTCATTCACGCCAACTTGAGACCAACACAACAAGACATGATGACGAAGGAGATGGGTATAAACTGGCAACTGTCATGTTTGAAACTGTTGATTCATTTTGCGGTATCTTCACCTTCTTCTGTTCTTCAGCTAACAGCGATCAAAGGAGACCCCACAGGGGGGAAAAGAATGATTCATCTAAGGGCCAGGACCCAACATTTCAAATTATCCTAGTCAGTCTCAACTTCTAGGACATTAACTGAGAAACGAAACCAAAAAAAAATAGTGATCCATGTGGTGAATTTGTTATTGAATTACCAAATGATTTATTACTTTTTTTCTCCACTTCCAAACCAGCTGGCGCTATGACAAGAGCAGTCACACTCAGGCAGATGTTGCTCAAAGGTGACTTAGTCTGACTCTGACCTATCTTCTTCGTCATGCATCGAAAAAAAGTGAAAAGGTCCTACCTTTTGCAGCACCAGTGGCTCCACCTGTTGGTACCGGTATCCACGGTGGACAACGCCTGGGTCTTTGACGCTGAACTGGGCTGACACCAACTCCTCCTGTTGGAGATACCATGGAGTGCAAAAGATTTTACAGCTTTGATGGGTGATACGAGAGAGGAAGACAAGAGACAGACAGACTGACAGACAGACAGAAAGATGCTCAGTCAGACAGACAGAGGCAGAGAGAGACAGAGACAGACAGCAAGTGACAAAGAGAGAAAGAGAGAGAGAGAGAGAGAGAGAGAGAGAGAGAGAGAGGACAGATACAGAGACAGAGGCAGAAGAAACACAGAGAGATATACAAAGAGAGACAGAAACAGACAGACAGGCTCACAGAATAAAACCTTCCTTATCAAGTATTTGACATAAGCCTGTGTGACTTTTCTTCCTCCTGCCCTCATCTACAAAGAGACAGACAGACAGACAGACAGACAGACAGAGACAGAGACAGACAGACATAAACAAGCAATGCATGCCCTAATTGTGTGTGTGTGTGTGTGTGTGTGTGTGTGTGTGTGTGTGTGCGCGTGCATGCGTGCGTGCATGAGTGCGTGCATGCGTGCGTGCGTGCGTGCGTGCGTGCGAGTGTGTGTCTGTCTGTCTGTCTGTCTCTCCTTCCAAGTGTGTGTGTGTGTGTGTGTGTGTGTGTGTTTGTGTGTGTGTGTGTGTGCAAAGCACACATGTACAACTATCTATGTATCAATCTGTCTGACCCTGTGTGTCTATAAGTGTGTTTTCCCTGCATGAAACCTGAAGGGCACAAAATATGCCAGACCACTTTTTACGGGTGAATAATGACAGGCCTGGGAATACAAACCTCTTCCAAATCACGGAACGCTGAAATCACAAGCGGATGTTCAGACAGCGAAACACTGGCCAACATTCCTATCCTCTTCAGTGTTACTGGATGCATCACCTGAAACACAGAGACAGAAACAGGTACAAATAAACCAAATAAAAACACAACAAATAAGCAAAAAACAAAGAAGTTACCATCACTGGCTGCTTCTCTAACACTTATACCGTTTGTCAACATACTCTGTCTCTCTCCCTCCCCCTCCCCCCCCCCTCACCCCCCCCCCCCCCCCCCCCACACACACACACACACACACACACACACACACAGTGTGCAAACACACATACACACTCTCACACACATGAATGCATGCACACACGCAAACACATACTCACTCATCCATAGACATGCACGAATACATGCACACGCATACACACACACACGCATCACACACACACTCTCTCTCTCTCTCTCTCACTCACGCACACGCACACACACACACACACACACACACCACACCACACCACACCACACCACAACACACACACACACACACACAAACACAACACAAACACCCATACACACACCACACCACACAAACACAAACAACACACACACACACACACACACACACACACAGAGCCATATTTCTGTCAAGTCCTCACCTGTATACTAAGCTGACTGACTTGTGGGCCCGTCTTGACGCTCTCTTCAGTCGTGAAGGCCTCCACATCTTTAGTCATATCTGCACACAGATAGGATTATATGTTTCCCACATTCAGTCTTGAGTATGCAATGCTACTTTACTATCAAACTGTTCACTGACAGCAAATGTGTTGGGAGTTGTCTGTAGTGTTTGTTACTTCTTCAAGTTTGGATTTTTACCACTGCCATGTGACAGTCCTGAAATAGCCCAGTCCGGTCAGCTAGACTGCCATGATGGAATTATGATTAAAGCTTGCAAATTCAGTTCAGTGGTTATTTTAATATCTGTTGACCATCCATGATGTTAGGCAATATTAAAAGGCAATGAAGATCACGGACAATGTCAGACCTACTGTTTCTGGTCATTTTCTCTCGCCTCTTTCCTTGACATGTTGGGATCTAGACACTCCACTCAAATATAAGTCTGAAAATACTTTTTTTTTTTTTTTTTTTTAAATCACAACAGTTTGTCCAACTCTGACTGGGCAATAACATATACATGTATGATGTCCATAACACATGTGTCATATACAATCTGATCAATGCTTTCAAAATGTGCAGTATTCATACCTTTCAATTCATATCACCCTGTTAAAACTGGGCAGTCTAGTGGTATACGATTTTAAAAGCTTATAAATGAAACCTGTCGTTCACAACATCAAGAGGGGGTGGGGGGGGGGGGGGGGGGGGGGGGGGGGAAGGAAGGCAGGTGAAGTGGGATGGAGTTGAAAGAGAGTGGTGGAGCATGCCAAGGGGGAGGAGGAGGAGGAGGGGGGGGGGGGGGGGAGGATCTGACTTGTTTTGGGGAGCACAGGTACTCCAGAACCTTTGTGTCCTCAACCCCCCCTCTCCTCACTCAGCCTCCTCCCCATTCCACCCTCCAGATTACCTTGCATGATGCTGGGAGTCCACGCCTGACAACCGTACTGGTCTACCCGGTCAGCTGGGTGCAGGCTGCATCCTTCACGTCCCACCACGAACTTCACCACTGTCCTGTTGTGGCATAATCAGTCAGTCTGTCGGTCAGTGAGAGAAGCACCGCGCGCACCGCTCAACAAACACTCAATGTTTAATTCGCACACACAGGGGTAAAAGCCCAGGAAAGATTTTCTTTCATAATCCCCCTCCTCTCTATCTATGAAATACTGAAGCTGAGTTCTTGAAATCTAACAACATTTGCACTTATTTTCCTGGGTAGTAGTTATATCCACACTTATGCCCAAATGAGAAGAATGATGGAAAGAAGCTGAGTGAATCATTCCAAAAGCTTTTTTTTTTAACATCAAAAGGTTATTCTTGCTATATTGGCATACATGTAAATGCGGCTCCTTGGGCAAGTTACAGCACTCTCAACACTTTCTTGAACTAGGTGATTTGGGTATTTGACAGAACTAGATGACCCTACAGGTGGGGATGATAAAGCTGACTGTTCCAAAAACTTCAATACAGGTGGGGATGATAAAGCTGACCGTTCCAAAAACTTCAATACAGGTGGGGATGATAAAGCTGACCATTCCAAAAACTTCAATGCCACAAATATGCTGCTTGTAGCAAAACAATAAAAAATAAAATCATGGGAAGATAATGACAAGACTGAGAGATTGATAAAGTGACAAAAGTTTCCTGTACATTTATTACCATGAGCATTTAGGCCTTTTCATATCAATTGTCATTGTGGAAAGGTGCGTTATCTCTTCTTTTCCATTCAGTACGTCTTGAAGCATTTTCTTTTTTAAATCCTGTCTCATAGAAGCGCAGAATTTTAAAGAAGAACAGTTTAGCTTACTGTTCAGTTTAAGTCAGAAAACTATTTATCACACAATTTTAGCTGTGATCACTGTTTATACACTAGTCTCTTTAACTCTTCTACCCAATGTCCACTATTTATGAATGCACACGTCAGCCTGAGCCGACCTGTTTCATGTTTCAGATCCACTTTCATCAATGAGGTCAGGCATCAATCTCAGTTCAGAACTAGCACATTTAACCCTTACTCTGAGCATTCATAGCAAGTACAGAGGCAGTATTTGAAGCCATTTTTTCTCAAGTAAGCATCACATGTTGCCTGGAGTAAGCAAACTCCGAATAACTGGGTTTTTCCTGCATGTTTTCTTCCAGTACCATAAAACAATGAAGCAAATTACAGAAAGGCAAGTTTTACATAACATCATACTGGTCAGTTTTAAGTAAATAACTCTACATATACGAATAAAAAAAAAAAATATTTACATGGTAGCTGAAAATATATCTGACTATAATACAGTCACATTTTACATTGCATTTTATCACAAATGTGATAGTATGTGTCAAATTATGAAGTCTGAAAGAACACTGAAGACTCTTTTCAACCTCTTACTTTTTAAGGAACCACACCATCAGCAGATTTCTCAAACACAATGAAAATGTGAAAAGTTAAAAAAAATAATTAAAAAAAAAAAACCCATCCTGTAACCATGCACCCCTTTCTATGTTCCAGTCAAAGTAATGACAGGTTGGGTAAAGCAAACCCGCTTTCCCAAAGGACCTCTCACAGCCAAAACAAGCCAGCCTGGGAAGGTCAGACAGGCAGTCACTAAGTCCGAGTTAAAAGGGTTAACTGTATGCTTCTATTAAAACACAGGAACGAGCTCAAAAACATTGATCTGTTCTACCACTGTCACACAACAAGCCACTGTTTATGTTATGAAAATATGGCTGGACAAGCGAATGGCAACAGAGACACAGAAAGTCAAAATAAAAGAAAAAGAGAGGGGAGAGAGAGAGAGAGAGAGAGAGAGAGAGAGAGAGAGAGAGAGAGAGAGAGAGAGAGAGAGGTGACTGAGACAGATGAGACAGCTGAAATTTCATATCATTAAAAATAAGTGTTACATAAATGTTACAGTCAAAATGATATGTTAAACTAAAACACAACATTTTGTCCATTGAGAAAAACAAAAAAAAAAAACCTCCACCAATGAATCACTTCCGCCTCCAAAGCATCATGAAAATAGCGATCAAGTCATTGAAAAGTAACATCTCAACCCGACCTGTTGGGCCCCTGGTGCAGATCAGCATGGAACCAAGTGCTTCTAATGGCTGTCCGCTGCTCCTCATGGTCTCGAGCTGACAGCACACAGACCCCAAACAGCAACTCCGTCTTCTCTCCCCCTTAAACAAATCATGACATACCCTAGATCATCATAAAGGCTTTGAGCAAATCTTACAAAGAAAAAGACCATCTCTCACGCACATGCCTCTCTAAACATATGATGAAGTCTGCTGCATTGATATTCAAAGTAAATTTTTGAATAAACCTTAAACCACCTGATGTTATTTTGTGGTAATGTTCAGTGTTTTCATGATGAAAAGCGTAGTCCATGTCTGTGTGGAAGCTGGGCGGGTGGTGTTGAGGGGATGGACAAGAATGGGTAGTGTGCGTATATGTGTGTACATGAATGAAGTGGGTTGGGGTGTGTAGAAAGGTAGGGTTCAGAAACAAAATGAGAATGACAGAGACACACACACACAGATAAAGAGAGAGAATGTGTGTGTGTGTGTGTGTGTGTGTGTGTGTGTGTGTGTGTGTGTGTGTGTGTGTGTGTGTGTGCGCGCGTGCGTGCGTGTGTGCCAGCACATGTGCATGCATGCGTGCGTGCTTGCATGCATGCGTGCTTGCATGCGGGCGTGCGGGCGTGCATGCATGTATGCATGCGTACGTGCGTATGTTTGTGAGTCTGTGTGCCTGTGTCTCAGTGTGTGTGTGTGAGAGAGAGAGAGAGAGAGAGAGAGAGTGTGTGTGTGTGTGTGTGTGTGTGTGTGTGTGTGTGTGTGTGTGTGTGTGTGTGTGTGTGTGTGTGTGTGTGTGTAACTGTGTATATATGTCTCTATGTGTCTGTGTTAATGTTCTAGATAACATGAATACTTTACTGTTACAGACATGATCTGTATGCATGTACTGATGTTCATGTGACGTCTCTGATTCAAGAAAAAAAAAAAAAGTGTGCTTATGCTCCACATACAGGAAGATCTTGCAACATACTGAGATGAGATCGATGTGGGCATCCGTTCAGTCCTGCACGCAACACGTTGAAAGCACGTCTCACCTGAGGAATCATTTAAGAGCCCAGATGTACAGCCTACTTGACCAGAAGATGTCAAGTGTCATCATCAACACTGTGAGGACGCTCAACCAACAACTCCACCACAGCATGAATGAGAAAAAAGACGGAAAAAGGAATGTCTTCAACCCCAGCCCCACACACTGCCCACCCCCCCCTGATCGTGCATCCTCCAATCTGGTTGTCACCATTCCTCAGGACCTGAAGTTGCCCAGCGATCAGCGCCTAGTTCTTTCCAGGGGACTGAAGTTCATTCCTCTCCAACCTACCACCTACCGCATGTATATCCTCTTCCAATGCTAGCGATTCTTCCCGGAGACTGAGTTTTGCTGCCCATTTCTCCAAAGCGTCTCCCCACGAATCTGCTCCGCCCGCTGCAGACGAGGACTTTGCCAAGCTCTTCCCGAGGCAGCCGAGTTCCTTGACTCCTGCAGCTGGGGAATTCCCATAACTGGATTATTGTATCAAGGTCTGCCGGGAACAGATTTCTCAGATACACCCCAAACCACTCGGGTACTCCAATTTGACCCCCCTTGAACTCAAAGCCCTGGAGGACCTCCACCGACACACGGACATTATGGTCAAGCCTGCAGACAAGGACGGTGTTGTCGTTGTGTGGAGAAAAGACCTGTACTTCAAGGAAGCCAGAAGACAACTAGCTGACATGGACTCTTACCACCAGATCACCAAACCAACGATGAAAGCAAACAACACGTTGGTTCGAAAAAAACACCAAAACTGCTATCAACACAGGTCACCTTCCTCCAGAGGCAACCAACGTAGTCTGCAATGAACCCAGACAGTCCAGCTTTTACCTCCTTCCGAAGATCCACAGAGCCAACCCACCAGGCAGACTGATAGTCTCAGCACTGTGCTCATCTTGGACACACTCGACAGGATCTTTCGACCCATTGTGGCCAAACTACCAACCTACATCAAAGACACTAACCACACACACACTGGCTGCTTGATGGTGTCTCATTCCAGGACGGGGACAACTCCGAATGGTTTTTGTTCACAATGGACGTAGTATCTTAATACAAGAGCATCCCTCATGGAGATGACCTGCAGGCTCTCAATCACTTCCTGCAGAACAACAGCAGTGGGCTCCACGTGCCCACCATTCTACGGCTGGCAGAGCTCGTGCTCACCTTGAATTCTTTCGCTTTTGGAGACAACCACTACCAGCAGACTAGAGGTGTGGCCATGGGGACAAAAATGGGTCTAAGCTAAGCCTGTTTGTTAGCTGGCTATGTGGAACAACAAGCCCTCAGGGCATTCAAAGGAACAGTGCCCACCCTGTTCAAGAGATACATCGACAATTGCCTGGGAGTCGCCGCCTGCTCAAGAGACGATCTCCTTCACTTCATCAACCACACGTCCACATATCACCCCCCACCCTCCAGTACACCTTTGAAATCTCCACCACTTCAACCAACTTCCTCGACCTCACCATCTCCATAGAGCCTAACAGATCCACACTCTCCACATCCATCTTCTACAAACCACTGACTCTCATTCCTACCTACTATTCACTTCCAGTCACAAACCAGCCATCCCGTACTCCCAGTTCCTTTGACTCAAGCACATCTGCAGTAGCAGTTTGGACTTTGAGGAACAGGCGCTGAGGATGTGTGCCCTTCTTTGAGAAATGGCAGTACCCCAGGCAGACAGTTCAAAGAGCCTTGGAGAGAGCACGCAATGTGTCCAGACAGGAAGCTTCACCCCAGTCGACAGGGAGGTACAAGAAAACCGACCAGTAGCAGTCATCCCCCTACCACCCTCACAACTCCACCATCGGTGACATCATTCGAAGCAACTTTCACATCATCCAGAATGACCCAGACCTGGGACGGGCTTTTCAGAAACTCCCCCCTGACAGCGTTCCAGAGAGAGGAGAACCTCCTTGAGTTGCTTGTGAGGGCCAGAATCAGCCACCAGACTGGCAACTACTCCCCCAGGATGTGGCCTGAGCGGCGAGGCCAGGTGCAAGACCTGCGCCCACATTGACACTTCCACAATCTTTGTGGGCCCACAGGGCCAGTTCATCTCTAAGTCAAATTACACCTGCAAGTCAACAGACATTGTGTACATTTTGACCTGTACTCTGCGCCACAAGCTCTACGTGGGTGAGACCTGCCAGACACTCAGAGCATCTTCGCTCAATGCGGCTCAACCACAGTGACCCGATAGGCCAACTCTTCAACAGCCCACTGCACAGCTACACACATGCAAAGGTGGCAGCTGTATGGCAG